>WSXT02041292.1:0-13330 GCA_011762715.2 Neuroterus valhalla | reverse complement strand
TATTTATATTTGTCGCAAAATGCTGACATTTATCTTTATTCAAATCTAAACATCATTTAACACAACAGATCAAAGATTCCAAAATAAATTGATTTTGAAAAGGATACTCTAATTTTCAACAAAAAAAAACATTTTTTTACAAAAATCGGAACATTCGAACTTACAATTGAAAGGATCAATTTAAAAAAAAAAAGAAAAATTTCAACAAAATAGTCCATTTTTTAACCGATGTGATGAATTTTGCAAATAACATTATGAATCTTTAACCAGAACAGTTGAATTTCAAAACATGAAGATGAATTCTCAACTAAAAAGATAAGTATTCAACTGGAGCACTTCAATTTCCAACCATGAAGGTGAATATTGACACAAGAAGATTAATATCCAAATAGAAAGAATCATCCTTCAAAAAAACATAATGTTCCAACAAAATATTGGAATTTCAAAGTCAAAAAATAATTTTTTTTGTCAAAAATGGAAAAGTAACATTTTTCGTTCAGAAAACCAATCTTCAACCAAGCATAAGTGTTTTATACACAAAAAAAAAGAATCTTTAACAGATAAAGTTGCGTTTTCAAACAGATAAATTAATTTTTACCGAAAAAGATAAATTGGCAACGGAAATTTGATTCGTTAAATTTTAAATTGAAAATAATGGAATAGTAACATTTTTGGCTTGAAAAATTAATGTTAAACCAAACATAAGAGTTTCTAACTAGATTAATGTTTGACTAAAATATAAAATGTTTGACTGTATAACTTGAATTGTTAAACGTAAAGAAGAATCTTTGAAGAAGAATATTAACTTCCGAAGAAAGAGATAATTTTCTCAAAAAAAAAAAAACGATTTTCCAACAAAATATGTGAAGTTTTAACGGAATAATTTAATTTTCAATTCAAAAAGATAGTTTTCCACCGAAATGTCAAATTTTGAACTATCCTCCACAAAAATGAAACAGTTAAATTTTCAGTTGAAGTAATTGATTTTCAATCAAGCTGAGGCATTTTTAGGTATAATGATGAATCTTCAACGGGAATAGATATATTTTAAGAAAAAAGATAAATTTTTGCCCATAATGATTAATTTTCTACAAAAAAAGGCAAATTTTACACGAAGCGGAGATGGGTGGGAATACGTATTCATGATTACTGAATACAGATTACATGTATTCCAAAGAGTACGTGAATACTTGAAAACATGTATTCAAGTAATCCTTAAAATAACGCGCTACATGAATACATGTATTCATGTGATCCGTAAAATAACCCGCTACATGAAGGAATAGCGCGCTACATGAAAACATGTATCAATGTATTCCCGAAAGGTGGATCACATGCATTCACCTGAAAGTGAACACTTGAATACATTTATTCATGTAGCGTGTTATTTGAAGATTACATGAATACATGTATTCAAGTATTAAGATACTTCTTGAATATATGTATTCAAGTAATCAAAATGTAATTGATTACGAAATGTATTCGATTACGCCCATCTCTGACACGAAGTACATAAATTCTCAAAGGAACAGTTCCATTTCCAATATCAAAAATCAAATTTCAACTAAATACTTGAATTTTCACCAAAAACAGATGAACTGATTTTTTAAGAAGTTTGCATTTGAAACAAATAGTTGATTTTTTTAACTCAAAAAGGATGAATTTGCAATGAACAATGAAAACAAGCTTTCTATCATATTTCAGAAATATTTCTTCTTCGGAATACTAATTCTATTCTAAAGACTGCTTAAAGTATTTTCTTCATTTGGATCTAAGTAGGGGGAACTTTAAAATTGTGACGAATTTTGAATTGGAGGGACGATTTTTTAAAAATCCTCTCTTTTAAATCCGAATTAAAATTAGTTTAGAAAGTTCCTGTTCCATGTGAAAAATTCCCTGTTCCAAGTGAAATTCTACTTCTTTACTGAAACTCCCTGTCCTAAAAGAAAAACTATAACTATTTTCTGAAATTCCCTATTATCAATTCAATTATCAAATTTGAGTCAGCTAAAAAAATATTCCAGAGCAACAAATTTGTAAAACGTTTGTCTTATAATGGAAAGAAAAAAATTCTTCCTCTCATGACGTATAGATATATATATTTAAATATTTGGAGAATCAGATAAAGGAACGTTACATTCTTGAAATGGAATGATAAGATCTCTTTTTGATTCATAAAAAGAAAGCTGTCATTTTTCGTATTTTTTTTAGTAGAATTTTTAATAGTCTAGGTTGAGTCAACTAAATTCCCGGTTTTCAATGAAACTCCATGTCATTCCCCGGTTTCCCGGTCAAGTCGCCACCCTGTTATTGGATTTTATTAATTTAGATTGCATTGGAATTCTCCAATAAAGGGTTACGAGCATTTAAAAAAATTGCGATATACATTGACATTTTGCAATTGTGATATCACATTCTACCTGCCATTTGGCCAAAATAATTTTTATCCAATTAAGAATGTAAGTTTAGATATTAGCCAATTTCATTCAAATCTAGAAATCAGATTATAGTTCCGTAACCATTTTTTTTTCCTATCAATAAAAAACTGGAACGAAAGTTTCGGTCAAATCCTTACGCCCCCCCCCCCCCGACGGCGTGACGTAGTTTTTAAAAAGCCCCTTAATTAATTTACTTTAGGACTAACTTCTAGCCATTGCTCTCTATGAACTTTTGATTCGCATCTACTGAAAAAAATCATTCGACATGTCCCGACATTTGTTTTCTAAGATATGCATGCAAAGGTCTTCTGGCACATGAGTCCTGGAAAAAGTAAATCAGGGCATTCTGAAAACATCAAACAATTATATCTAGGAATCGAAACACTGTTTTTAATGCTCGTAGAAGGTGTACAATGCGGCAGTCGTCGTCCGCCACAAAATAGCAGCAGAATGAAATGATCTCTGTACCCGGGTAAGCAAAAGTTCGAATTATCGATCTGTTAGTTCTATCGGGTCTATCTGGGGTACCTTTGGCTCGAGCGCGGCTCCAAACCTCCCTGCACACCGCTGATATCTCTTCATTTGTTACCTCCAATAGGATCTCAGTCAGGGATCGGCGCACTTTCCACATCTGTGAAAAAATTAATCTCGCAAATTAGTTTTTTTCTTCAATAAAGCAATTGCAGGACTCGGATCAACTAGGTGACTAGCATTACAATTTTTCGATGTAAGAAATAAAAGTTTTGAATCATTAAAAAAGAGAGAAAAAGTAGGACTAAAAGGTTGAAACAACTTTTCTTAAAAATACTGAATTTCAACGTCATTTTCTGGGACACAGACAATAAAGCTCAGATAAATTTCGAACGAAAAGATCGATTTTTTGAACGAGAAGAATAATTTCATACCATAGAAGACATAATTTTAACCAAACATATGGTTTTTATTTTGTAGAGAGAGAGAGGAATTTACACTGAAAAAGAATGACATTCCAACAAAATTATTCAATTTTGAGTCGAATAAGTTTAATTTCTAACCAAAGATGGAATAAGTATATTTTCGGTTCAAAAAAATATGTTAGAAAAAGAAGACTTACAAACTAATTGAAATTTCAACTAAAGGAATGCATATTCAAAAGAACAAGATGAATTCGCGACATTTTTACTCAAAAGTATTAATTTTTAACAAAAAAAAAGATTCTTCACCAAATTCGTTGAATTTTCAACAAAAGAAAAATATTTTCTGCGAAGAATTAATTTGCAGTCATGAAGAGAAAAATTTGATTCAAATTATTAAATTATGAACTAAAGAAGATACATGCTTTTAAAATTGTTGAAAGTTTAACCAAAAAATGATATTTCAACGAACTTTCAACCGATTAGTTGTATTTTCAACCAAGAAGGACAAATCATCAACGAAACATTTCAATTTTCACCAAAAAAGGCATATTCTTACTAAAACTGGGTGGCGATTAGGCGGACGATTTCAAATTCCCGGTCATTTCCCGGTTTTTCCCGGTCAAGTTTTTCAATTTTCCCGGTCAACCAAAAGTAAAATATTCATATTTGTCACAAAATGCAAACATTTATTTCAATTCGTGACCTTCATTCTACACATCCTTTAACAAAACAGATCAAGAATTGCAAATTACATTAATTTTGAAAAAAATACTCAAATTTCCCACGAAAAAAAATATCATTTTTTTACATAAGTTGGAACACTTAGACCTACAATTGAATAAATCAATTAGCGATAAAGAAAATGGATTTATAACAAAATAGTTCATTTTTCCGATTATGGAACAGTAACATTTTGAGTTTGAAAACCCAATTTCATACCAAACATAAGAGTTTTTAACTAAAACAAAGAATCATCAACTGAAAGAGTTGAATTTTCAAACAGATGAATTAATTTTTAAGCAAAAAAGATAAAAATATTGTCAACCAAAATTTTAATGCTCAAATTTTGAATTTAACCAAACAAATGGATTTTCAACTACAACTATGGAATTTGCATTTGGAATAAGTTCAATTTTCAGTCGAAGAAAATTGCTTATAACCAACAAAAAATTTTGAATGTTGAACTAGAAAAGATCATTTTCCACTAGGGATGAAACAGTTCAATTCACAGTTAGAGAAATTAATTTTCAACCAAACTGATGGATTCTCAGGTAAAATGATGAATCTTTAACTGGAATAAATGTTTTTTTTTTTATGAAAAGGTGGATTTTCAACCATAAAGATTAATTTTCTACAAAAGAGACGACTTTTCAACAAAGGAAATAAATTCTACAAGAAATAGTTTAATTTCCGAATTCGAAATGAAAATTCAACTAAATACTTGAATCTTCACTAAAAACAAGAGCTGGATTTTATATTAAAATAATGCACCTTCAACAAAAAAGTGTAATTTCCAACAAAATAGTTTAATTTTCAACCAAGTAGTTGATTTTTTAACTCAAACAGGATGAATTTGCAATAAACAATGGGAGCAAGTTTTCTCTTATAATTAGAAATATCTTTCTTCATTTAATATTATGCAGAGGGGACTTTCAAATCTTGACTAATTTTAAATTGAAAGAGGAATTTTCTCAATTTTCTCTCTTCTCAATTCAAATACAAATTATTTTGAAAAGTTCCCGTTCCATGTAAAAGATTCCATGTTCTAAGTGAAATTATGTCTTCACTAAAACTCCTCGTCCTAAAATAAAAACTGTAATTATTTTATGAAAGATATGATAAGATCGCTTTTTAATTTATAAATGAAAGCAGCCATTTTTCGTATTTTCATGATAAAATTTTGAATTGTCTTGGTTGAGTCAAGTAATTTTCCGGATTTTAAATTGAATTCCCGGCCAAGTCGCCACCCTGGCGACATTTTTTACACAAAAGTATTAATTTAAAAAAAAAAAATTCTCTTCCAAATTCGTTGAATTATCAACAAAAGAAAATGATTTTCTACAAACAATGATTTTGCGGTCAGGAAGAGAAAAATCCAATTCAAAATTTTAAATTATAAACCCAGAAGATGCATTTTCTACCAAACAGTTGAATTTCCGTATGGAAAATTTAATTATCAACCAAAAAAGATGCATTTTCAAAAATCTTAAACGTTCAACTGAAAACAATTCTAATTGAATCAAACACATAATAATACTTATAGTAAAAAAAAATATATTTTTTTTTAACGGAAGGAACGGAATATGAAAAATTAACGAATTTCCAATAAATAAATACATTTCCAATGAATCTGCTACCAAAAAATGATATTTTAACAATTTAACTTTCAACCGATTATTTGTATCTTCAACCAAGCAAGATTATTTCTGCACAAAAAATGTGATAGTTTATATTTTATCAAAATGAGGTTCCAATTTTGAATCAAAAACAGTGAATTCAACAATGGAAGACGATTGCTGAATTTTAAACCAAGAAAGGCAAATCATTAACACAACATTTCAATTTTCAACCAAACAAGGCATATTCTTACTAAAAATATCATAGATGATTTTTCAACCAAAAAGAGTTAACCAAAAGTAGTTTGACTTTCTTATTTAACTCTATTGATTCGGTACGTGTTTGAGTAAAAAAAACGAGGAAAAGTAAAAAAAAATGAAGACTATTATTAAATAGGAATTTCGATAACTTATAGGTTAAACAGTAAAAGTATAAAGAAACATTGAAGCTCGTTTTCTTAAGTTCTCGAATATTAGCTAAGAAAACTGGAAAGTCTTTTGTACGAAAAAAATTAAAATAAAATAAAATCATAGAAACATCAACCTTTCAAAACTTCAAACCTTGCAATTGGTTGAATACCGTAAACAGTCCTTAAAATCTGGCGAAAGAGTTTCAAAATTCTCAAACAATTTAGAATCTTCTGAAATTTTCTATAATTCTATGAAATTCTAAAAAATCCGCAAAAATTTATAAAACCCCTTGATGAAATCCCTTAAAACCTTACGAAAATCGAGTGAAAAGACGTAAAATATCTTGAAATCTGTAATATAGCAAGTGGAATATTTACGCTAAGTATCCTTAAATTACCGTTATGCAAACTTGAAGAACAAATAATGCTATCAGTTGCAATATCTATTATGTGATACGATGGTCTGAAAATTTACCATTTGAAAACATCTTAGCACTTGCATGAGTTAACCCTATGATTGGTCCACGTATTTCAAATGATGACATAACACATATTGTAGCCACTGACTGCTGGGCTTATGATTTTCCAAAATGAATACATGAATAAATAATTATCATTCCGAATCCCCCAAAAAAATTATGGAATTGAATTATACATAAAAATAATAAAATCCTTTAAATCTCCTAAAATCAAATGAAATCTAATAAACCCCTACGAAATCCTTCAAATTATTTTATATTTTCTGAGATTCCTTGAAATCTTCTAAGATACCCTAAAAAGCTAAGAAATCTCTTGAAATATACTGAAGCTATCAAAAACCCTAATTTCTTTTGAAATTCTCTGAAATCTCCGGGAAACTCCACTTTTTAAATTTCTAGGAGTCGGTGAGAAATTTCTTATAATTTTATAGAATCTAATCACGTAATTCTTGGAAGTTGATAAAAAATCATAAATCTGACGATGCATTCTAGAATCGAACTCTTCTTCCCTCAATTTAAATCAAAGAAAATGTAAAAAAAAAAAGATAATAGTTACACTCTTTTTAATTTTAATGGTGACATTTGAAAGTGTGTAGTCAAAATTTGATCGTTAGATTTTTTTTCAATTTCCGAAAACTGCGTGGTTCAATTTGAGTGTTGAAAGTTAGAAATCAAAATTTTGATTTATTCGAAATTTAATTTTTCTAGATTTTCTTATGGAATCTTTTAATATATTTATCAAATCCTATGAATCCCTCAAATATTGTAAACATCCTTGGAATTCTATAAATGCCGTAAAAACTCCTTCGAAAATCGCGATTTGCGATCTTTGAAAATACACTGTATTCTTAGACGTCCATTAGAAATTTAAAAATACCTTTGATCTCTTGAAATACCTGGAATTTTTTTGAAATACCGAACAACATCTTGAAATCATAAACAACTATTCTAAATTCCTCTTAAGATGTTTAAATCTTTCAAATTTGTGGAGTCCCCGTGAAAGCCTAATTAATTTATTAGATCTCTTGAACTTTCTGGGAATCTTTTAGAGTCTTCTTAAATATTTTGAACCCTCCGAAATATATGTTGAACATTTTGACTACTTGAATTATTTACAAATGAAAGAAGTTTATAATTTAATTCAATTTTGAACTTCAGGAACACTTTGAATTTCTCATTTTTAAAACTTTAGAATTGAAATGACTAATTTGAGTCTGGAAATTCGAATATGAAATTAGTCATTTTCTGATATTTAGATTTGAAATTAGTCCATTTTCAACGTTTTTTACTTGAAAATGCTAAAATTGAGTCATTATAGGTGCATCAAATTATCTAATTATAAAACTTCGGTGAGGAATCATTCAATTTCTCATGCTCTTAATTAGAAAAATAGAATATTTTCTAGTTTCAAATTTTAATTTTATAGGTTTCAATGTGTTTGAAAATGAAACTAAGTAGAGAACTTCTGAAGGAAACTGAAAGAGTCGAAAAGTCGCATTTTTTTCAAAAAAGTAAAAAAAATCGCTTGATCCAAGCCCTGCAACTGGAATTTTTATAAAGCTAAAACTGACCACATCCTGCAAGATTTCTTCTCGAGAGCGCTTCGGTGCGGGTGGAAGATGTGAGTTAGGAACCGGACTTGCTTCTTTCGCTGAACGGGAATCGGGCGAGTCCGCGTCTCTAAACCGCGATCGTCGAGGTCGAACCATGTCGGGGCTACGGTCGTGATTTCTCTCTCCGTCTTCGTACCTCGATCCTGCTTCTTCTTCCGTTTCTTTATCCGAGTCCGAATCCTAGATTCAAAAATAATGATCAAATTTCGAGACAATTCGAAATTACAAGATTATTTTGGAAGAAAGGATTCGAGAACTTTAGGGTTCAAGAAATTGAGGATATTATTCCCTTACAAATTTGCTCTTTGCCGGATTGAGAACTGCACGAGCCTCATCTTCGGCTTGCTTACGAGCCTCCCGTTCTTGCTTTCTTAATTCATCCTGTCTTTCTCGTTCCACTGCTTTTTGCTTTTCCCTCTCCATTTTTTCTAAGCCTTCTCGAATCCATGCAGGCAATTGCCTTCGTTTGGCTGCATCTGTAAAGCGGAAAAGAGCTTTAATAGTAGCATAAATTTTGAAAAAGCAAAATAGTATCATACAATATTTCGAATATTAAATTGAGGGGTTGACTATTCTTAACATCTGGTATACAACATTGAAATCCGTTGAAATTCTTCAAGAACCCCCGAAATCTGTTGGAATCCTTTGAAAATTCCTGGAGAACTCGTGAAACTTTAGAAATCCCATAATTTCTTCTAAAATCCTATGCATCCTTTAAATACGGCGAAATCTTCAGAAATCCTCATAAGTCCCTTACAATGCATTTATTTCTCGAGCAAGGTAGCAGTTCAGCATTTTCCCTCATCAATAATATTCAAAATTTTCGATGAGAATCCACATTTTTCAATGGTGGCCTATAAATAACTGCAGCTTCTATGCAATTTCTTTTTCTATTTATGAAAGAGTTTCTCTGCTCTCGGAAAGCTATTTTCATGCACAAAACAAACTTTTCGACGTTCTAGGAGCAAGAGGGAATTATTTAGAAAGTTTTAAATCAGGATGGCGATTCGGCGGACGATTTCAAACCGGTCATTTTTCGGTTCTTCCCGATCAAGTTTTTCAATTTTCCCGGTCAACTAGAAGTACCATATTTATAGTTGTCGCAATTGGCCAATATTTTTATTTATTTATGACGTTCATTCTAAACATCCTTCAACACAACAGATCAAACAATGCAAAGAAATGAATTTCGAAAAGAATACTCAAATTTTCAATAATAACAAATCTTTTTTTTTCACATAAATTGGAACAGTTAAACTTGCGATAAAGAAAATCAATTTTCGATAACAAAAAAACAGATTTCCAAGCAAATAGTTCATTTTTCAATCAAATGGATTTTCAAATTAAAAGATAAATTTTCAGCTGGAGCACTTCAATTTTTCAACCATGGAGGTGAATATTCGAGCAAGAAGATTAATTTTCAGATAGAAAACATTATTTTCTAAGACAAAATACAATGTTTCAACAAAATAGTCGAATTTCGAACCCAAAACATAATTATTTTACACCAAAAATGAGACAGTAACATTTTTAGTCTAAAAAAGAAATTCCAAACCAAGCATAAGAGCTTTATACTAAAACAAAGAATCTTCAACTGAAGGAGTTAGTTTTTCAAACAGATAAATTAACATTTACTGACACAGATATATTGTCAACGAAAATTTGAACTAAAACTATGGAATTTTCAATTGGAATCATAACTTTCAAACAAATTATTTCATTTTTACAAAAAATGATGAAAAATGAAATGAAATTGAAGATGCTACACTGAAGTAGTTGAATTTTAAACCAGAAAGACGAATTTTTAACTGAAATGATGAACATTCAACTAGAATAGTTCAATTCTTGACAAAAAATTAATTTTCATGCAAAAAAAAAAATTTCAACAAAATGGTTGAGATTTGAACTATTAAATGGAAATTTTAAAACAAAAAAGGAAAAGTGAAATTTTTGTAGACTAAAATAAAGAATGTTTGAATTTATAACTTTAATTGTTAACCGCAAAGAAGAACAAAATGTATGAAGTTTCAACGAAATTATTGAATTTTCAATTCAAACAGACAAACTTTCACCCAATTGTCGAATTTTGAACTAGAAAAATTGAATTATCCACTAAAAGTGGAACAGTTAAATTTCCAGCTGAAGAAATTGATTTCTAAACCAAACTGATGAATTTTCAGGTGTAATGGTGAATCTTCAACGGGAATGGATGTATTTTAAGCAAAAAGATATATTTTTGACCATGAAAATTGATTTTCTACAAAAAAGGAAAATTTTCCTCGAAGTACAAAAAATATGAATTGATTTCCAACAGAGTGGTTACAATGTCAACCAGAGGTGAATAAAAAATTTTTGATTTTCAACAAACAAGTTTAAATTTGAAACAAGTAGTTGATTTTTCAACTGAAAAAGGATGAATTCGCAATAAACAAGTTTTCTATCGTAACTCAAGAACGCTTTAAGTACTTTCTTTATTTAAAATTAGGAAGAGGGGACTTTAAAATTGTCGGAACGATATTTAAAAATCCTCTCTTCAAAATCCGGATTATAATTAGTTTAAAAAATTCCCGTTCCATGAAAAAAATTCCCTGTTTGAAATTATACTCCTTCCCTAAAACTCCCTGCCCTAAAATGAAATCTATCATTATTTTCTGAAAGTCCCGGTCTGTCCCGGTTTCCTGGTCAAGTCGCCACCCTGGAAATTCTCTGCCAGGTGATAAACGCGTTTCTTGTGGGGGTCCCAGGAGCAACAAGGAATTTTTAATTAACTCCTAAATTCATGGTGAGATAAAAATCCGAATTTTCCGATGGTAGCCTATACATGACTGTAGCTTCTTTTTAATACGTTTTTTTTTATTGAGAACAGAATTTCGTCGACTTCCGAACAGTTATCATCTTGGAGAGAAGAATAATTTCAATGTCCTAGGAGCAACAGGGAAATTTTTTGAAATTTTTTGAAGGTCGTGGCCAAAAAATCTGCGTCTTCCTATGGTGGCCTATAAATGGCTACAGCTTTTTTGGAATTATTTTTTTCATTAAAAGAAGGATTCATTTTGCTTTCTAAGGGTTAATTTCTTAGAAGAAACAACATTCTTGACATCTTAGGAGCAACAAGGCAATTTTTTGGAAAACTTCGAAGTTCAAGGTGAGATAAAAGTCCTAACTTTCAGATGGTGGCCTTTCAGAATGGCTGCATCAGCTTCATTGAAATTTTTTCTTTGTGATAAAAACAGTTTCTTTGAATTCCAGAAAGGATTTTTTTTTTGAGAAAACAACAATTCCGATGTCCTAGGAGCCAAAGGGATTTTTTTAAAGAAGATTTTGAAGTTCGCGTTTAGGTGAGAATCTGAATTTTTCTATGGTGGCCTATAAATAGTTACAGCTTCTCCGAAATTTATTTTTTCAACTGGAAAAGAGTTTCATTGTCTTAGAGATAGTATGTTCCTTGCTGAAAACAATATTCCTAACATACATGAGTGTAGCTTCTTTATATTCAATTTTTTTATTGAGAACAATTTATTTGACTTCCAAATTGTTACTTTCTTGGAGGAAATGAAATTTCGCAGGTCCTAGAGGCAGCATGGAGATTTTTTGAAAATGTCGAAGTTCGTACTGAGGTGAAAATCCGAGTTTTCTTGTGGTATCCCATAAATTGCTCTAGCTTCTTCTGAATGAATTTGTTCACTAAGAACAGAACTTAATCGGTTTCCAAATAGTTACATTTATACAGAAGATGAAATTTTCAACGTTCTAGGAGCCACAGGAAGATTTTTAGCAAATTTCAAAGTTCGTGGTGCGGTAAAAATCTGAACTTTTTTATGGTGGCCTATAAATGGCAGCAGCTTCTATGAAATTTATTTTTGAAATTAGAACAGAGTTTCTTTGGTATTCAGATGTTAATTTTTTTTTTAAATAAAGTTCACTATGTCCTAGGAACTGGAATTTGTTGAGATTTGAAACCAAAATATATTGTACACGTATGTATATAGATCGTCTTAAAGCAATTCGCTGAATTTTACACATTTTTTTTCTCGGAATCCCTGAATTTTCCCTCCTCAACCAATTTGTCTGTCTTTTTCATGATTCCCTTTACCTGCTATCACCCTGCAAAAGTTCTCTAGAAATCCGTTACAATTCCTTAAGAATTTCTAATATTGTTGATATCCTGGATACCTTTCAGGATCTTTTCCAATTTTCTATAATCCTACAAAATTATTCGAAATTCCTTAGAATTGGAAAAATCTCTTTAATTTTGGGAAATTACTATTTGCCCCTAGCAATCCCACTAAAATCAAGAAAACCCCATAAAATATCTTGAAAATCCCTAAGAAATGATAAAACCAAAGGTAATATGAAAATGATAAAATTTCTTCAACGACATAAAATTTTATAAAGTTCCTTGAAATCCCTCGAAATATTTGATAATTTCTTGAATTTTTCAAATCTTTTAGGATAAGCTAAAAGCTTTGAAATCCCTTAAAATCTATCACAATCTACTGAAATCTATCAGAAACCAGTGACTTATGTTGAAGTGGCCTCGAATTATTGAGAAACGCTCACCTTTTTTTTAACCCCTTCAATCTATAAAATTGTCTTATATTGCTACAGAATGTAACTACTTAATTCTTGGACATCAAACTTTTGAATGCCTCAATTTGGATTTTAGAAGAAAAAAAAGGAAGATGAGAAAGCTAACTCGGATTTCTCTTCCTCCTCTTTTTTCGGCTTCTCCACTTTTTAAAAATTGAGATAAAAAAACGCATAAAAAAAATCTGCCAACTTTTCGGTGATCATTGGTCGTATTTTTGAACATTGATTTCGATTGTGATTGAAAGTCAAAAAAAGGAGAGAATGAAAGAAGAATATTTAGAGGCTGCCTTCCTCGTAATTTTTTGTGTTGTTCAAATCTGATTGTTAAAGAAGCTCGTTTGATTTTTTAAATACCGTATAACATTTCTTGAAATATTTTCAGATCTAACTAGTCTAACTCTTTTATAGTCTTGAAAATAGTCATCCCCCTAGACCTATCGGAACCCCTCGTTTTCTACCCTTAAGGTCCAAAAAAAAAAAAAAAAAATATATATATATATATATATATAAATCAAAATTTGATTGAACAACCACCGCAAGGCCCACCTGGGAGCAACTGTCATTCAAA
>WSXT02041291.1:14456-27995 GCA_011762715.2 Neuroterus valhalla | reverse complement strand
AGCCAAGGGGATGAAACTTTTCTCACAGTTGTTGACCATCGAAATTAACAAAATCCATATTTAAGATTCTAGGTAAGGAGCATTGAACACGTTTTGTAATTTTTTCCCCAATTTTGATTTTTTGGGGGGTTGAAAATGACAGCCTTCCCAGTAGCTAAGGGGATGAAATTTTTTTCACAGTCTATGACCAATAAAATTTACAAAATCCATATTTAAGATTCTAGGTAAGAAGCTTTGAACATGTTCTGTAACTTTTTCCTCAATTTTTAATATTTTTGGGGGTTGAAAATGACAGCCTTCACCGGTAGCTAAGTTTCACAGTTATTGACCATCGAAATTAACAAAATCCATATTTAAGATTCTAGGTAAGGAGCATTGAACACGTTTTGTAATTTTTTCCTCAATTTTTGATATTTTTGGGGGTTGAAAATGACAGCCTTCCCCGGTAGCCAAGGGGATGAAACTTTTTTCACAGTTGTTGACCATCGAAATTAACAAAATCCATATTTAAGATTCTAGGTAAGATGCTTTGAACCCGTTTTGTAACTTTTTCCCCGATTTTTGATATTTTCTAGGGTAGATAGGGGGCAGATAGGGGGATAAGATTTTTTTGCGAAGATTCACCTTCAAAATCTATAGAATCCATATTTAAGATTCTAGTTTCATGTTTGCCCAACTGTTAAAAATAAGAAAATTAAAAAATTTTACACAAATTATCACTACCCAAAACTGGTGCACTCTTTTTAATAGGCATACGTATCTGCATCAAAACTGTATTACTTTTGGAATGCAGCAGCTATAAAGAAGGAAGAAGAGGACTTCTTGAGGTTTGTGCAGGGATTTGATCTTGTTAGACTCGTAGAAATGTGGATCGAGGTCAAGGAGTGGGGCAGAAAAGAATCGACGATACCAAGGTGGTTTAGGTAGAGGCTCCAAGAGGTGGTCAGGTTTAAAAAGAAAGTTAGGGCTAGTGGAGAAATTATAACGGGGATAATGGAGGGTTTTGAAGAAAAAAGTCAAGGTGGTGGTGAGGGGCTTGGGGTGCAAATGAGGGCTGTAGAGATGGGTGGGGTGACGTGCAACTTTGTGAGGGGAGAGGAGACAGGGGAATAGGGGTGTGGCAGAGAGGTAGAGGGGGAGGGAGGGAGGAAAAGATAGATGATGGGGTGAAGAGGGGGGAGAGAGAGACTAGTATTCAATATCTTTAATAGAGTATCACACATAGAAAAAAGAATAGAAGAGCAAATAAAAAAAGGAAGAACGTAGTGATTAAGAATATCCAAGTTAACAGCGGAACAAGAGAAGAAGTGGTAGGGAAGGTGATTAGGGGCATAGAGGAAAAGTAAGGGATGAAAGGGTAAAGAGAATAGATGGGATACAAGAAGCGTAGAAAAGTATGTTTTTGGTAATACTAGAAAGTGAGGAAGATAGATTTGAAATAATAGTTCCAAAAAAAATGTTGAAACGGAAAACACAGAGAATTAAGGAAGATCTGACCTGGCAGGAAAGATGAAGAAGATGGATGTTAGGATGCAGTGCTTAGGAAGAAAGCAGGAAGGTTTACGGAAAGCAAACAAGGATAGAGACGAAGACTAGAGGAGATAGGGAATGTTTCGGGATTAAAAAAACCAGAATGAAGATTTCTGGAGTATATTGAAAAAAGGGACGTGATAATGATGAGTGAGATATGAGCGGACGAGAAAGACTGGAAGGTAAAGGAAAAAAGATGGATGGGTGGGATGCTATCAGGGGTAAGAAAGGGTCTTATGGTAGAACAAGGATCAGAGGAAGATGGCGACACAAAGGCCGGAGTGATAATAAAAAAAAATAAAGTGGGGAAAACAAGGGTTGCAGTTGTATGCGTATACAGAAGAAAAGGTGAAGAGGATGGGTGGAAAGTTATGAGCAGGTAGTTGGAGGAAGAACAAGAAGAGCTGATAAATCGAAACATAGAGAAATGGATTGGGAGGGTAGGATACTTTTGGACCTGATAAGAGAGGCAGAGTGACTAATTTGTAATGATAATGCAAAGGGGGATGAGGTTGGAGAAATAACACTCACAGGGATGTTATAAACGCTCTAGAGGAAAGATGAAGGGAGAAAAGGAGAAGAAGGTGAACATGAGCTGCTAGGGAGGAAAATTTTAGAGAATTTTAAGAAAGAATAAGACTGAAAATTTGAGAGGTACAAAAGAGGAAGGGGTAGACGAGATAAAAGAAAGCATGAAGAGAGGAATGAGGGACATCAGAGAGGAGGTGTGTCCAAAAGGAGATGGGTAAACGGTGATAAAAGGATGGTTTGATGAAGAATTCAAGGAGGGTAAAAAGGAAAAAAAGAGACCGTGAAAGAATGGAGGAAAGGGGAGATTGACAAAAAAGAGTGCAGTAGACTCATATGAGAGTATCAGAGAATGTTGAATGTGAAAAGACAGGAGGTGAAGAATAGATGGTTGAGACACGTAGAGAAAGCATTGAAGGAAGGAAAGATATAGAAGTGAAAACAGGGAGAGGAGAAGAAGGAAAAAAGTGATTGAATAGTTCGAGAAAAAAAATTGGTGAGTAAACCGACTTCTTCAAAGGATTGTTGTGAGGAGGAGATAGGAGGGTAAGAAAAGAAGAGAGAAAGGTAATAAAGAGAGGAGAAAAAGATGAGTTTGATTGAAGCAAGAAGAAAGTAGAGGAGGTGACAGGAGATGAAAACGATGGCTCAAAGAATGGAGAACAGGATGCAGAAGTACTCAGAAACAGATTGGAAAGTCAGTTAGAAGATAGAGGTAATCTACACAACCAGACGGGATTCAGGAAAGGAATAGGAAAAACCGATAAAATTTGCATTTCAAACTATCTAGTCAAAAGGATTTTGAGTCGGAAAAGAGGAAAACCAGTGACTTTTCTTGTGGATTTCAAAGCAGCGTTTGGCTCAATTAACAGAAAGGTACAGTGTCAAGCTATGGAAGGAAGAAGAGAAATTGAGAGGCTGGTTGATGGAATAAAGTAAATACTCGTAGTGACAAGGTCCAGAGTGAGGACAGGGAATAAGAAGGGATAGGAGTTTTTGACAGAAAGAGGACTCGGGCAAGGTTTCCCGTCGTGTCCGCTATAATTCATTAACCGGCAGACTAAGAGGAAAAGCTTAAGAAAAAAGAGGATTGAGGTACGATCTTAAGTCGGAGTAAGCTTTACTCTTTAGCATATGCGGAAGGAGAGAAGTTTCCGACAGTGAGAGGAACTTAGGCAGCAGTAAGCATCTTTCTTTAGCATATACGGATGATGTTGTACTATTGCAAGAGGACAGAAAAGGGCTGAATTTGATGTTGGGAGGGTTTGAAGAATGCGTGAGTGAAATCGGGTGTAGAAATAGGAGAGGCTATACAGGAGATTCAAAATAGGAAGGTAAGGGACAGCGAATGAGGAAAGGATGTGGTATTCGAGAAGAGAGCATATGATGTTAGGAGCTAGAATTGGAGATGATGATAAAACAGGGGAAGACAAGATGGAAGAAAATTATGGAATCCTAGTACAACAAGTGGTATAAGGTGGTAAAATGGGTGGGGGAACCAGAGTTGACAGGAGAGTGTTTACAGGAGAGGAAGGGGGAGGTAGAATGTGAGTGATTGTGTGAGAGGAAAACTGGATGAAAGTGTTCATGGAATAGGATGGATGAGGATACTAGAAGAACTGAGGGAAGAAAAATTCAAGGGCTTGTCCAGATGAAAGGAATTAGAAGCAATACAATGAAATTGAGAGATGGTGAAAATTAAGTTAATTATTTCATTAATCTATTTAATTATTTAAATTTTTAAATCCTTCTGAAACTCCGTAATGGATAGTTATGGAAAGGACTGGAAGTAAATAAAGGAAAATTTAATAAATCTTGAGATACGTTTAATTGTCAAACCAGAAAAGAGCAGGAAGCTGTCAAAAGTGATGGAAATGGTAATCAGAATTGAATAAGAAATCTGCCTTGACGTGACAAAAAAGGAACGGAAACGAAGTAGACATTATAGCGTGAATTCTGGAGATTGCAGACAGTACGACAAATTGAATATACAAAGACAGCTGTTGCCCGGAATTTGCGAATACACGATTGTATGCAGTATTGGGATGTTCTTTCCAACGTTTCTGCAACATCCCATTCCGGAGAATGCATCGTGGCAGAGAGAATCTCATTAAACTGGGATATGACTGTGACCAACCCTCTGTCTCTCTTCCTCGCTTCCGGTTTCTCTTTTACTATCTTGTTTTCATTCACATCCTTTTATCCCTCTACCCCATATAATCTAGATTCTGCAGTTGACATTACAGACGATGTAGAATCCGAACATTTGTAGTTTCATTGCTAGAGAATGCAGGGCCATATTTCCTACCTGAAAAATTATAGTAATAAAAAATCAGTAGAAGTGGAGATTTGAACTTTGAATTTTTCTACAATATCGTTAAAGAGACAATAAATATACAAGGCTTATAGGAAAAATAATTCTTTTATAAAAAATCTCCTTAGTAATTTAGGTCGAAAAAAACAGTGTCTGCGTTGAACCACATGGTTGTAGGGTTAGCTTCTTCTGAAGAAGATTTGAAGAGAAGGAGAGAGTTTGGAGAAAAAAAAGAGGAGAAGAGACGAAGAGCAGAAAGGAAGAAGAGAAAAAGAGGAGAAGAGTGTAAAGAGAGGAAGAGAGTTGAGGGAAGAAGAAGGAAGATAAAAAGGTAGTTGAGAGGAGAAAAGAGGAGACAAGAAGAGAAGGAAAGACGAAGAGAAAAAGAGAGAAGGAAAAGAAGAGAATAAGAGAGTTGACACGAGGAGAGAAGAGGAGAAGAGAAGAAGAGGGTTAACAGGAGGAATGAAGAAAAGTATAAGAGTAGAAAAGAAGTGGAGAATAAGAGTATAAGAGAAGAAAAGAGTTATAAGAATATGAGAAGAAACGTTTTAAGTGAAGAAGGGATTAAGAGAAAGAGAGAGTTAGGTGGAGAAGAGGGGGAGAAGAGGGGGAGGGAATGAATGGAAGAATAGAAGAGAGTTAGAAGAAAAACAGAGTTATGAGAGGAAGGAAAGAGGAGAAGAGAAGAAGAGAATGAAGGGTAGAATGAAAGAAGGGAGTAAGGAGGACAAGAGAGTGAAGAGAGTCAAGAGAAGAAGAAGTGGGGGCGAGATTTAGGAGGAAAAGATGGTTCATAGGAAGAGAGAAGAGATTTAGGAGAAGAAGGGAGGAAAAGAATGAATAGAAGAATAGAAGAGAGATAAAAGAAAAACAGAGTTATGAGAGGAAGGAAAGAGGAGAAGAGAAGAAAAGAAAAAAAGAATAAAGGGAAGAATGGAAGAAGAAATTCCAGAGGAGAAGAGGAGAAAAAGGAAAGGTGAGAATAAAAGAAGGTGATGAAGGAGGTGAAGAAGGGAGAAAGAACGTCAGGAGACGTAGAGAGTCAAGAAAAAATAGAAAAGATTTAAGAGAAGAAAGAAAGAGGAGGAGAGGAGAAAAAAAAATTAAAAGATGCAAATGGAGAAAGGAAAAAGAAAGTAAAGATGAGCAGACTGTTGGAAGAAAAAGAGAAAAAGAGATGGAGAAAATGAAGAGAAGAAGAGAACAAAGGTAGGAGCGTAGAAGCGTAGGAGAGAAGATGAGAGTTGAGGGAAGAAGATATGAAGAGGAGAACAGAAGAGAAGGGAAAGCGAAAAAGGGAAGAAGAATTTCAAGAGAAGGAGAGAAGAAAAGTAGGAGTGTAGAAGATCAGAAGAGAGTCAGGAGTAAAAAAAGGAGAGATTTAAGAGGAGTAGAGATTAAGATTATAAGAAAAGCAAAGAGTTAGGAGGAGAAGAGAAGAAATGATTCAAGAGGAGGAGAGACTTCAGGGGATGAAGAAAGTAGACAGAGAAAGAGAATACACAAAGAAGAGAAGAAGAGAGTTAAGAGAAGAGAAGAAAAGTATTGGAGTAGAAGAGAAGAAGAGAGTCAAGAGTAAAATAAAGGAAGAGTGTTGAGGGAGGAAGAAAGAAAGGCATAAGAGGAAAAGAATGTTAGGAAAAGATGAGAAGATTCCAGAGAAGAAGGGATTGAGAGAAGAAGGGAGTTAGGAGACGTACAGAGTGAAGAGAGGAAGAGAGTCAAGAGAAGAATAGAAGAGAGTTAAGAGAAGAATAGAAGAGAGTTAAGAGAAGAAGAAAAGAGGAGAAGAGAAGTTAGTAGGAGAAAAAGTGAAGACAATATTTGGAAGAAGGAGAGAAGGAGAGAGTAAGGAGGAGGAGAGGAGGAGAGAGTAAAGAGAAGAAGTCAGTCGAAGGAAGAAGTGTGAAGGGATAAATAGAATAGAGTGTAAAGGGAACACTTTGTTCAACATTCATTTTCATCGTTGAAATTTGAACTATGTGGTCGAGAATTTCTTTTTTTTCCAGTTTGAAATCATTTTAAAAATTGGAAATGATTTGGGAATCAATTTGAAGAAAAGTAATAAAAATAATTTTTTGAACTGGAAAATCAACTAATCCATCGAAGATTGGAAGTTTATCTTCCTTTTCTGATATAACAATTTGGTTGAACATACTTGTATTTTTATGCAAATTCGTCTCTTCTCTATAAAATCAGTTTTCTAATCGAAAATTCAATCTTTCTATTCTTATTGAAAATTGATCAATTTGGTTCAAATCAAACTTTTTTTTTGGTAAAATGTTGGCCTGTCTGATTCAAATTCCTATCATTTGCCTAGAAAATGCAACTGTTTTGGGGGAAATTCGCCTTTTTGGCTTTGAATTTAACAATAATAACAAATTAACAATATTAAGAAATTAACAATACTAACAAATTGGAAATATTCAATTCTTGAGTTTGAAAATTCGAAAATTTTTTTTGAAATTCAATGGTTTTTTTTGGGAATCTAATTTTATGTTGAAAATTCATTTTTTTTTGTTTGCAAATTTAGCTACTCTGTTGAAAATTCATCTTTCAAGATTGAAATCCATCTTTTTTGGATTGAAAATTTGTTCCCTTTGTGTAAAAAATGTTAATTTATTCTCCTCCAGAAAAAAATTAATTTTTTTTTAAATAGAAAATTCAATTTTTCATTTAAAGTGTAACATATCTTGACTTTCGATCCATAGGGTTTCATTTTGATTTCAATTGAGGTAAATTAATTCTATTAACAAAAATGTATTCTACTATTTTCGTATAATATTACCCTATTTTTATGATTTATTCAGGGCGTTTATTCAATGGAATCAAAGAGTTAAATTTAACCTAACCCTTAAAAGCATTGATTCAAAAATTTGCGAAATTGGAACGCTTCTTGAAAAATAAACCAAAATTAAACAGTTCCCTGTGTGAATACCTCAAAAATATATCTTTATACAAATAATAACAAATTACATTAATTTGTCTCTCAGATGAGGAAAAGAGGATCAATAACGGAAAAAATCTTCAAATTCTGAACAAATTCCTTCATATTCCCCAGATGTTTTCCACATACAAAAACATATTCTACAAGCAGATCTGTCCACGTGTTGCTGGGGCTCACTGATTGGAATGAAAAAATCCACGAAATGGAATTGAAATTCTACACTATACTTCGTGTATTAACGATACACAGCCCAATTATAATGAAAAAATAATATACGCATGTAGATGTAGAAAACACATGTGACGTGCAATAGATTGTAGCGCCAAGAAATCGAAACACGCCGCCATCTATCGGCTGCTT
This sequence comes from Neuroterus valhalla, assembly GCA_011762715.2. Lineage (NCBI taxonomy): Eukaryota > Metazoa > Arthropoda > Insecta > Hymenoptera > Cynipidae > Neuroterus > Neuroterus valhalla. The sequence goes on along the minus strand of WSXT02041291.1, from coordinate 20,313 downwards.
ACGCAACCTAGATACGTAAAATATTGAAGTCTCGTTCAATAAACTACCTTACACCGCCATCTGCTAGGAACTTATGTAACTTATGAATGATTTTAACTCTCTGCCCTCTACAAAACGTTTATTTTGTAATAAAAACATCACTAATCGAGATGTAAACGATCCTATATTCTAAGTCGGGCCAAATTACACACATTTTTCAATATTCCATCAATATCAGTTAAGTAGTTTCGGAGTTTAGTGGTGATAAACATTGTGGCATGAGATATATATATATATATATATATATATATATATATATAAATAAATCGGCAAGCTCATCCCTAACATATTGACCGCCGTCCAGCATGATTTGTAATGGATCTGGGTTTCGACTAGTTTTATAACCTCGAATTTCAAGAGGTTTCAATTTCATTTTTTTTTTATTTCAGTAATTTTTCTGAAGTTTATGGTGGAGACATTAGAATAATCCTCTGACTATTTTATTTAAAGGGAGGATCGCACTTCAAATACTTTAAAATGTATTTGAAAACTGATTGATGTCTTATAAGACGTCAAACAGTTTTCACTGGCAACAGTATGGTTGTAATTGCAAATGAACTTTATTCCAGGGGAATTCTTCGGAACGAACGCCACCCTGAAATAATTCGCCACACAATGCAGAATGTATAGAAAGAGCTCTCTTTTCTCGATTGAAATACACGCTGAACCATATCACGAAGTGGATCTTATTGCACAGTACACTGAGAGAATAATTTTCTAAGGAAGAGTGTTCTTACAATTCAGACTGCACGCGAAGAAGAAGTAGATTTCTCGTGATGTATAATTATTTTTATTTTCTTTCAACTACCCACTTCTTTTCCTCACAATCTTCGAGTATCTAAAGTGAAATCTCAAAAATGGATTTATGTTCTTCAGCGTGCTTTAGTCATTAAAATAAAGAATAAAACAATTGTTTTTCAATCAGGCTCAGAAGTTCCAGATCTTTTTTTTTTAATTTAAGGACTTTCTGATGAATAATAATTTATTATTTGTGTCAAATGTAAATAATAATGTATTGCATTCTTTGACAATACTTTTTGCAAATGAATTACACTGTTATACGAAATCTCTGCGCTTACGTGCTGGCTAAACGTGCTGCAACGCATGAGGTACGCTTGCCTATTGTGTAGTGCTTCTAAGTGACAGGAGTGGGAGCAAGTGTTACTGCCTTCGCGCGTCACCGTTTCGATGATCAGCTTCACCATTTTGCCAGTTCACAACGCGCCCACTGAAGTTTCAATCCAAAATCATTCATCTTATAGCCACAGTATCTTTTTCTAAATGCAAGGATTCCTATTATTTCATGAATGATTATTTGTGTCATATTCAGATGAACATTTATCATTGAACAAAATTTGAATGAATTCAAAACAGTTCGAAACGAGGGTTTGACAACTTGTGAATTATGAAGTACACTGGTGCTGAATTATCCTGAAGTATCTTTGAGTACTTTGAAGTAAATTAAATATCCTGAGGAGCATTGAAGTATCCTTAAGTATCTTAAACTATCCTGAAGTATCTTCCAATTCCATAAAATGTCTTGGAATATCGAGAAGTATTTTGAAGTACGTGAAACATTCTGAAGTATGGGGATTATCTTGAATTATGTGAATCATTCTGAAGTACATTGAAATATTCTAAAATACCTTGGAATATTTTGAAGCATTCTGGATTAGCTTGAAATATTCTGAGGTTTCTGAAGTACCTTGAAGTACGTGAAATATTCTAAAGTACCTCGAAATATCATAAAGTATCTTGGAATATCCAGAAGTATTTTGGAGTACGTGAAATATTCTGAAAATCGTGGATTATCTCGAAGTGTGTGATGTCTCCTGAAGTACCTTGGAATATATTGAAGTATCCTTAAGTACCTTTAATATCATGGAATATTTCGAGGTACGTGATCTATCTTGGAGTATGTGAAAAATTCTAAAGTACCTCGAAATATCATGGAGGATCTTAAAACATCCTCAAGTATATTGAGGTACGTAAAATGTCCTGAAGTGATTGGAGTATTTAGAAGTATGTAAATAATTCTGAAGTACATTGAAATATCTTGAAATATTTTGAGGTATTTGAAGTATCCTAAAGTATGTGAAATATTCTAAAGTACCTTGAAATGTCATGGAGGAACAAAAGATATCATCAAGTATCTTGAAGTACATAGAATATCTTAAAGTATTCGGAGTATCTTGAAATATGTGGATTATCCTAGAGTACATTGAATATTCTGAAGTACTTTCGAATATCTTGAAATATTTTGAGGTATGTAGAGTATCTTGAAGTCATAGAGCATCTTGGAATATCCTGAAGTATCCTCAAGTATCTTGAAGTGCGGCAAATATCCTAAAGTATCTCGAAGTACGTGAAATATCCTGAAGCATCTTGAAGTATGTAAAGTATTTCGAAGCCAATAAATTATCCCCAGGTTAAATTTCATATTCTGAAGTACCTTGGAATATTTCGAAGTATTCTGGAGTACTTTGAAATATCTCAAAATATTTTTAAGCATGCTAGGTATCTTGAAGTATGTGGAATATTCCGAACTATCTTGAAATATCTCGGAGTACCATAGAATATAATGGAGTATCTGGAAGTGTGAGAAATATCATGGAATATCATGAAGTATGAGATATATCCTGAAGTCCCTTAAGATATCATGAAGTGTCTTGCATGAATATGGAAGTATCTGAGAATATCTTGAAGTATCTTAAAGTAACTAGAAGTATATTAATTTAAGATGGTAATTTCATCGATTATTGGTCCGGGATTTATTTAAGAGAAATTAGGAAGAAGCTATTAATTATTCTGGTCGAAAAAATAACATCTTTCATTCTAACCAGAAATATCTTGAAGTATGTGAAGTACCTGGAAGTATGTGAAAAATCCTGAAATACCTTCAAATTTCATGGAGTATCTTGAAGTATGTAAAATATCCCGAAGTATCTTAAATATCATGAAGTGTCCAGAAACCTCAGCAAGTATTTAGGAATATTCTAAAGTATCTTGGAGTGCGTGGAATATCCCGAAGTACGTGAAGAATCTTGAAGTATTTTGAACTAGCCTTAAGTATATCGGAATATTTTGAAGTATATAAGGTGTCTCGAAGTATGTGGAATATCCTGAATTTCCTTGAAATATCATGAAGTATCTTGAAGGACGTAAAATATTCTGAAATATGTTAAATATCCTGAAGTTTGTAAATTATTCCGAAGTGCATTGAAATATTCTAAATTACCTTGGAATATCTGGAAATATCCTGAAGTACTTTGAAATCTCTCCAAATATTTTGAAGCATGTAAAGTATCTTGAAGTATGTGAAGTATCCTGAAGTACCGTTAAATATAATTAAGTATCTCAATTTATCCTAAAGTATCTGAAGTATCTTCAAGTATCCTGAAGTATCTGAAAATATCCTTAAGAACCATGAATATATTGAAATATTCTGATGTATCTCCAAATGTTTTGTAGCATGTGACATATCTTCAAGTATGTCAAATATACTGGAGTATCTCAAAGTATGATTAAGTATCTTCAAATATCAAGAAGAATCTTGAAACCAAAGAAGTATCTTGTAATATCCTGAAGTATCCTAAACTACGTGAAATATCCTGGAGTATCTGAAGTATCCTGAAAATATCCTGAAGTACCTTGAATACCTTGAAATATTCTGAAGTATCTCCAAATGTTCTGTAGCATGTGGCATATCTTTATGTCAAATATACTGGAGTATCTCAAAATATGATTAAGTATCTTCAAATATCAAGAAGAATCTTGAAACCTAATGAAGTATCTTGTAATATCCTGAAGTATCCTAAACTACGTGAAATATCCTGAAGTATCTGAAGTATCCTGAAAATATCCTGAAGTACCTCGAATACCTTGAAATATTCTGAAGTATCTCCAAATATTTCAAAGCACGTGAAGTATCGTGGAGTATGTGCGTTATGTGCAATATCCTAAAGTACCTCAAGAAATCGTTAAGCATCTTTAAATATCACGAAGAATTTTCAAACCTAATGAAGTATTTTGTGATATCGTGATGTATCTCAAACTTCGTGACATATCATCAAGTATTTAAAGTATCTTGAAGTATCCTGAAGTATCTGGAAATACTCTGAAGTACCTCTAATATCTTGAAATGGGAAGTATCTTCGAGTATGTGAAATATACTGGAGTACCTTGAATATCTTGAAACATTCTGAAGTATCTCCAAATATTTTGGCGCGATTGGAGTGTCTTTAAGTATGTGAAATATCCTGAAGTACCTCAAGTATCTTGGAGTGCGAGAAATATCTTGAAGTATGTAAAGTATTTTGAAGTATGTGAATAATCCTGAAGTGTATAGAAAAATTTTGAAGTACTTTGAAATATCTTGAAGTAAGCTAGGGTATCTCATAATATTTTGAAGTATTTGGAATATCCTAAATTACATTGAAAAATTATGAAGCAACTTGAAATATCCTGAACTATCTCGAAGTATGTAAAGTGTTTCAAAACATATTAATTATCCCGAGGTACATTTCAATATTATAAATAACCTTGAAGTACTCTGGAGTACTTTGAAATATCTTGAAATATTTTAAAGCATGAGATATATCCTGAAGTCCCTTAGGATATCATGAAGTGTCTTGAAACTTTATAGAGTATCTTGAAATATCCTCAAGTGTCTTCAAATATGTTCGAATATCCTTAACTATCTTGGAATATTATGAAGTATCTTGGAGTATCCTTATGCATTTCGGAATATTTTAGGAAATGTGATTCATCCTGAAGTACATTGAATTATTCGGAAGTATCTTAGAATATCTTGAAGTATGTGAAGTACCTGGACGTATGTGAAAAATCTTGAAATACCTTCAAATATCATAGAGTATCTTGAACTGTATGCCTTGAAGTATGTAAAATATCCTGAAGTATATTAAATATCATGAAGTGTCCAGAAACTTCAGGAAGTATTTCGGGATACTCTGAAGCATCTTGGAGTGCGTAAAATATCCCGAAGTATCTGAAGTATCTTGAGGTATCCTGAAGTATCTGGAAATATCCTGAAGTACCTTGAATATCTTGAAATATTCTGAAGTGTCTCCAAATATTTTGAAGCATGGTAAGTATCTTGGAGCATGTAAAATATCTTGAAGTAACTTTAATATCTTGAAATATTCTGAAGTATCTCCAGACAATTTGAAGCATGTGAAGTATCTTGAAGTATGTGAAATGTCCTGAAGTACCTTAAAAAATCATAAGGTATCTCAAAACCTAATGAAGTATCTTGTAATATCCTGAAGCATCTGGAAATATCCTGAAGTACCTTGAATATCTTGAAAAACCTTGGATATCTTGAAATATTCTGAAGTATCTCCAAATATTTTGAAGCGTGTTAAGTATCTTAGAGTATCTTAAAATACCTTGAATATCTTGAAATAATCTGAATTTTCTCCACACAATTTGAAGCATGTGAAGTATCTTGAAGTATGTAACTATACTGGAGTACCTTAAAATATCATCAAGTATCTTGCAATGTCACGGAGAATTTTGAAACCTTTTGGAGTAATTTGTAATATCGTAAAGTATCTTAAACTACGTGATATATCATGAAGTATCTGAAGTATTTTGAAGTATCCTGAAGTATCTGGAAATATCATGAAGTATCCTGAAGTATTTGGAAATATACTTAAGTACCTTGAGTATCTTGAAATATTCTGAAGTATCTCCAAATATTTTGAAGCATGTTAAGTATATTAGAGTATCTTAAAATACCTTGAATATCTTGAAATAATCTGAATTTTCTCCACACAATTTGAAGCATGTGAAGTAT
>WSXT02041280.1:0-13330 GCA_011762715.2 Neuroterus valhalla | reverse complement strand
GAAAGTCGAACAATTTATCACCCCGATATTTTAAAAGCCACAGTGCGAAACCAACAGGTGAATGGTACCTGAGATCCTGCGGAATCCACTGGGAGGGGGGGTGGGAGTAAGAGAGTCATGAAACTAGCAATAAGATCAGGAATTCTGATCAAGGAGAAACATTTCTACTCCAAAGTTCACCTTTCTGACTGATGCAACACTCTGCCGACATTAGTCAGGAAGATATTACTCAAGGGCGATGCGTCTCCCGTGAAGAGCAAGATTGCAATCTCGATTACACCAGAGAGGCTACGAATTTATTTTTCACCTGTGGGCATCAGAACAGAACGCTCTACCATCCAGCAGAATACGGAACACCACAACGATAAAGCTGGTACATATTCATGAGAATAAAACCATCGATTAGAGGAGTGCCTGTCCCAGGGATCATATCTCTAGTACCTCTCTGAGAGAGAAACTAGTGCAAGGAGTCAACGTGAGATCTATTGTAGAAAGAGTGGGTCATCGACAGCATCGCATAGATACAGCCGACCGCAGTGAAATGGTCAGAACCAAATGTGTCATCAATAACAATTACTATAGAGAAACAAGCGAGAGATAAAAACACAAAGATAAGGTTAGTCTTTTTTCGCTCCTCACGTAGTCATCCAAAGGAAACAAAGAATATCAATCAATAAAGAAGCGTACACGGAGACGACCACGACAAACCTCAGTGATGTGGAGACCATGACACCAATCACGTCAACTTATTCAGATCAGGCGCCGCGAAAATTGAGTGAGATTATCATAAGCTTCCTGAAAATAAGAAAGGCAGAGCGCCCGCCCCTGCCAAGGATGCAATCGCATCTGTGGGTGAAATAGCCTGGAAACTCCAATACATCGTAAGAGGTAAGCCACGTTTTGAGGGCACATAAGATATCCAATCCAACTGGAACGACATCTACATTACCTCAGTAGGCTTTCTAATTACACTATCAACGTTTCAATTAGTGGATTAAAATATCTAATGGTAGGCTCAATCTTCTCTTCGCAAACAGAAGCAGCTGGGAATGAGTGCAACTGTGGACCGTACTAGAAATACCGTATATTTTTCCTAAGTTCCAAAATATACTTACTAACCTAATTGATCGTTAAACAATCTATAACTCAGAATAAAAAAAGAAAAACAGGGTAGTGACATCAGACTATGATGAACTTCCAAAACATATGAATATGTTTGCAATTCATTAAAGAAGAGGTCTGTGTTTCATATTCATTCAAATAATAACCAGGAATGAAAATATCGCAAGTCAATTGAACAAAAATCGCCCGTTTTTAGACGATTCCACTGTTTAAAGGCTCATAAGCTTCCTCCTATGAATGTTGGTGGTGCCTTATAGAGACCAAACGATTCTTTAGCTTAAGACAAATCGATTGGTTATTTGGAGCTGCAAAAATGTTAATTAGAACCGGAGCTACGGCGATTTGAGTGAACGAGAATTCACGGTAAGCGTGGTGGAGTGCGGCACCGCACCGCCCTTAGGGCCTGCTGGATTGTCAAGCATCGACAGATTTCTCGTTCACTAAAATCGCCGTAGCTCCGGTTCTAATTAACATTTTTGCAGTTTCAAAAAACCAATCGATTTGTCTTAAGCTGAAAAATCATTTAGTCATTATAAGGCACCATCAACGTTCATAGGAGGAAGCCTATGAGCCTTTAAACAATTGAATCGTCTGATAACGGGCGATTTTTGTTTAATTAACTTGCAATATTTCCATTTCCGGTTATGATTTTAATAAATGTGAAACACAGACCTCTTTCTTATTAAATTGCGAACATTTTTTGATGCTTTGGGAGTTCATTACTACAATGGGAAACAAGTTGTAGCGTGTTAAACACTAAAATGTTCCGTTTCTATGGGGTTTCCGTGGTTTATTTGCAATATCTTTGGTTCTAATAGATATTTTTGAAATTTTAAAAAACAAGCGTATTTCTGAATAAATTTGGAATAATTTGCTATACCGCAAAGCCTTGTGCCTTGAATGGGTAAAGAGTGGCAATTGTTCAAACTAATAATTTGTTAATAACTTTTTAATTTGACCATTTACGGCTTGGCATCTTCGGAAATCGGATTCAGGAGGCAAAAATACATAAAAATAACCCTGATTTCCTCACGGACATTAAAGGGCCACGAAACCCATTATTGCTCCTAGACTGATTGGGGATTTTGAAAGAGACGTGAGCTGAAGGGTTCGATTTCTGACGAACCCCCCTGATTTTGAATCTAATTCCCCCTCGATCTTTCTGTTCACCTAATGAATTACTGTTATCTTGAGAAATTCATGGCCTCAAATTAAGATAAGCTTTTTCTGAAAAGAGGCTACCCATCGGATAGAGGTAAAAGTTACAAGATGCTAAAAAATTCAAGGACGCGGCAACGAGAGGAACTTTAGGGGGATGTGGAAAAATTTCAAAAGAATGAAAGAAGATGGAAATGAGTTTGAACAACCAAAAGAGGGATTATGGAAAACGAAGGATTCAACACGAGAAGAAGTGAGAGACGAAAGATCGTAGAAGAATATGCGACTGAAGATATAACGGTAAAAAGAGGACTCCATGGAGTTAGGGAAAGAGAAAATAGGAAAGGTGGATCTTACCATAAAAGGAGAGTTAAACGCAAGAACAGGAGCTTTAACGAGGAGATAGGAATACTGATAAGAAAATTGGATAGAATATTCATAGATATGTTTGAAACAGAACTTATTGAAGGGGATAAGAGAGATAACTGTACTTACGAATTTAAGGAAGGGAAAGTGAAGATAGAAAGGAATCAGAAGACTGGACAAATAAGAAGAAAAGTGCAGTAGAATACAAAGAAGGGAAAAAAGTGTAATAGAAAGTAGGAGTCTGTAATAAAAAAAAAGAAGGGAGCAGAAGGTCTGGGGAGTTGAAAAAAAGGTTTCCACAGAGGCCAAAGTATGTGAAGAAGTGAATAGAAAAGAGTTATTGACCAAAGTTATCAGGAGATGAAAGTGTTTGAATCAAGAATATCATATAAAGTTATTAGGGAAAGTAGAAAAGAGAATAGTGAAAGGAAGGAAAGAGGGTCGAGATAATAGACGGAGAGCTGACGACGTTTTTCCCAAGTGGGAATAAAACACCTAATTAGTGGCTAATATACCAGGGAAACCTCTCTTCTTTTGAAATCCGCAAATGCCAGACGTCCTGCCCGTTGCGTTTGGACACCTAAGACAGGTTAAAAATTGAAATTTTCAAGTGAGATTAAAACAGTCAGTTTTCACCTAGGATCGAATAATGATTTCCCAAGTTTATTATTATTCAATCGCAAAACAGATAGCACGTTGCTACAACTCTACCAGACACGATAATTGTTAATTAAAAAATCAAGATTCTCAAGTGAGAGTTGAACGTCTGTCGTTTTTATAACATAAAGAATATCAAGTGTTCATAATTGGCGTTCGTAAAACGACAGACAGAAATTCCGTTGCTAAAATCTTAAAAATGATGTTCGAAAATGCATAATCTTTATGGAAAGCGTTGGTATGAGCGGGATACTGAGGGGCGAGGAAATGGCCGCGTGAGGAGAATAGAGTGAGTGGAGAGGATAACGTTAAAAGGCCAGTGCCTTGTCAACAACGTTCGAGTTCCAGTACAATTGTCCAGAGATTCCTGAAGGTTGAAAAAACGTCACTAAGTTATTTAGAAACTAATGATTTCAATATTACCAGCTATAAGTGTTAGTGGATTACTTCCTGGATAGTAATTACTGAAAAAACCATCCAAGCCAAATTGAAAGTATTATATTAAACACAATTGTGTTCTAACGTTGTCGACGCGGCACTGGCCTTTTCACGTTATCCTCTCCACTCACTCTTTCTCCTCACGCGGCCATTTCCTCGCCCCTCAGTATCCCGCTCATACCTACGCTTTTGATGAAGATGATGAATTTTCGAAAATTATTTTCAATGTGTTAGCAACAATATTTCATATGTATTGGGTGGAATAGAGGGAGGTTTCAGGTAATAAAAAAAGGAGAATTGCTCTTTTTTCTAAAGAGAGGTTGGGAAGAAACGAGGACGAAATTAGCTAGATGATAACTGGAAATGAAGTAAAACAGACAGTGTATAATATATCAGAAGAAAGATAATTGGAGAAAATGCGAAGTAGGACAAGGTGTCTACAGTTGCTCGGTGTGCACAGGGAATTAGAGGGAATGTCTATGAAATGAGTGCATCAAATGCGTTAAAACCTTTACATTCTTTATTCGCAAACTATTTTCTCAGTTCTAATTGTTTTCCGAACTCTAAGCCTTCATGGTTTATCAAAAATCTAGTAGTCAAGAGTTCCTGGACTCCCTGAAGGCACTTCGCCCCTGTGTGAATCGTTCAAGGACACATGGGAGTATACATTGGATGATTGAATGAGAGGAATAAGAGAAGGGATATTTCTGAATATAGGTGAAGGAGGGTTTTTGTGGTATGTAGCATGGAAATATTAAATTCTCTTTGCAGAGAAAAGATCATTTGTATTAATGCAATTGATATACGAGGATTCATGTGCACTTCAAAGCTTCACACGTTATTGTCTGGATTCTGTAAGAAAAAATGTTCAGTTTATTAGCTAAAACTCCCAAAAATATATGTTCTGTAATTCTAGTTAGCAGGTATATCTCTTACCCTTGGCTCTTGTTGACTTGACCCTGGCTCTGAAGGAGGTATTGGAAATATTGCTGGCTGTCCAGCAGGTCTCCGAATTATTATTGGCTCTTCAGGAGGTCTCCGAATTACTACAGTACCTAATCCTTTGAAATGAATTTGAACCTTACTGAATTTGAAAATCAAAATCAAATCACTATGTGACAACCATTAAAGTACATCAAATTAGTCGCCACTGATAATCATCCAAGAATTATAATTTCGGATTCGATTTCAGAATCACAGAAATTTTTTATTAGTCCAACATTATAATTTATATTAAAAATTCTAGCAAGATTACTTTTCGAACTTAAAGGCTTTTAGAAAACTCACGGGCTCAATCCGAGTGAAATTTATTTTTGGTGAGAGCATTCAACGGTAATAATCCTTAAACACGTGGAAGTGCACTTAAGGCCAGGTTCTTCCAAACAATTTTCAAAAAATCGAGAAAAAAATTTTCCCATAAATTGCCAGAAAATACTCATAGAAATGATATAAAATTAGTCCCGGAAGTATGCGCGACAGAGAAGTAGGTAGAGATAAGAGAGGATGATGCGCGTCCAAGCAGTGAACTCGGCCGCTCGAGCACCCACAAAAAAATAAAAAATTTGCCAAGCAGGCAGTAATTATTCCAAAAAATTCCCCGAAAATACATCAGCGCTGAATGCTTGGTTTACTGAGCATTGTGAAGAAGGAAATTGTACAAAGTAGTGCCGGTCTTATAGAAGTTGAAGGAGGCTTTTTCTCGAAACCACATTTTTTCAACTGAGTGTCACTCGTATTTCAAAGCCATTGCACCTACCATCATAAACCAAACGGCATTTTACTCTTCAGATGACTCTCTATGGTCGGAACTACAACCGAAAATATTAATTGTTATTTTAAAAAGTTATTAACAATTGAAAGTGCAAAAAAAGGGTTGAAAATTGAAAAGTCCGCCATGTTATTTATTTTCCGGTGTAAATGTGTCATTGTAGTTCCGACCAGAGACGATTCGATACAGAATATGAAACTGTTTTGCTTTTTTCTCTCAGATGATTCGTTTCCAAGAAATTATGACACTCACCAACAAATCAGACTAGTTTGAGCAGCTGTTTTCAGAAACTCCACAATAAAAAAAAAATAATAGAAAAATGTTTTTGAGTAGTTTGATACATGTACGTTCATCTGTAGAAAAGTTAATTTTTAAATATTCTATTAACAATAAATGGAATTTTTTTCAAAAAACTTGTTTTTTGGAGGAACTTGGCCTTCAAAATTTAAGAAACATTCTGCATATAGATTCCCACATGAAAATACTAAGGTGTATTTCGATGTGGGATTTGACGCTGAATGCTGCGTTAATTTCGACTTGTAATTTTGTCACCTGGAATTACTGTGACTTGGCCAGACCTAAAAGATCCGGGCATTCGTCCTACAGGAATTATGCCTATCAGAGTGAGAGATCGAGCATCAGCAATAACGATATGTGGATTTATCCCAATGTGGTTTTGCTGGGTCATATCGATAATTATTATTGGACGTGCACGTAGCGGCCTGGGATCTGATGGTCTTGAACTTGATTCTGTAAAGAAAAAAATGACATTATTAGGTGATAAATTTTTCCAACGAACATCAAAGTTATTGTACCGAAATTAAGGGATCCTGATTTCAATCACCGTCAGATGTTATGACAACATGACTTGAATAATCGTTACCAAACAGTTGCATTATCCACAAAATAAAATTGAATCTTCTATTAAATCTGGTTTAAGTGTAGTTTTGGAGTGAAAATTCCGAACCTTTTTTATGAGAATTGTAATTTATTCGTCAACCTTACTCGGAGCAAGCAGAGAATCCGATTTGGGTAATAGAAATATTGTGAACCAAGGCACACGGTCGAGCTTGAACTTGCGTGGATTGTCAATGATTTTCAACCGAAGAGAAATCTTAAACCACATGTGTTATTTTCCTTCCCAAAATAAAGAATCTTCTACAAAAAGGGAAAGATTCAAGTTAAGGTAGGATAAGAGTAGAATCTACTTCCGGATTGTCTTAAGATTTTTAGAAAATGTAGAGAATATTGTTATCTAACGATTCATACCCTACCCGGCTGATTCGACCGCTACAAAAGTCAAATACGATCAATTATGTTTAGTACTTTTTGCATGGGTCTCCAAGAGCTAACACGGGCAATCAAGGCATTACAAAGTCTAGTATAGAAACGAAGCTTACCATTGAGCCTAAAAACTGAAGGTACAAACAGAAATATCGTGTGAATTTTATTGTAAAAAATAAAAATTATTCACAGTTTAGTATGCAAGATATAATGCTGCAAAGAATAGGTATTATTTCTGTTCTCGCGTGGCACACAGTGGGGGTAGGCAGTATATACTATCGTTGCCCTACAAACTGTTACTGTGCACATGTGTATTCGTATAGAGGACGCTTCTATGCGAATGTACAAACTCCATTAAAATTTTTTACCAATGGTGAGGAGAGAGTTTCTTAATTCTTGCATCTAACTGCGCGTAAAACTTTGAATGTGACTGTCGCGAGACAACTACGTTAAAAAATCGATTCTTCCAGAAAATAGCTGATTTATGGAAGGAAAGAGATGAGTTTATATTAAAATACATTAATTTTCGGAATAAAAGTAACCAGCAAGGAAGATAATTTTTTATCCATAAAAACGACTTTTCGAATGAGGAAGAAAAATTCTGAGCAAATGATGAATTTCTGACCAAAATAAATTCTCAACAGAGAAATTCGATTTCTTCTATCCCAAAAATATGAACTTTCGACCAGTCACATAAATTTGTAGCTAGATAATTGAAATTCAGACTGAAAATAAAACATTTTTAATGGAATAGTTGATTTCTTCATTATGCATGATCAATTTCCAAATAGAAAAAGAATATTTCCCTTCAGTTGAAGAAATTAATTCCTATCAAAACAGAAAATCAAATTTTCAACAGAAGGGTTGAATTTGCAACTAAAATTATGAATTCCCAACTGGAAAAATTAACTCTAACATTCAAATCCAGCTTTTATTTGAAAATTAGAATTTTCATCGGAAAAGATAAATTTTCAACCAAGAAAGAAATAGTTCCAGGGTATCAGAGCATGACCGTATGAGTGCTATACTTTTCAAAATCCATTTTTTCCCTCAAAAATAATTTTTCGATTCCGCCATGCATCGTGGTAAAAAAATTTGATTTTCATATTATTTCAACAATCTTCCAAGCATGCGAGATAGAATAGCCTTTCAACTAAACGTTCGAAATATAAATACGAAACGTTCGTTTCCCAAACAAACATATCACCGGTCTACAGCATTTTTGCGCACGAGTTATTCACACGTTATTTTTATTGCATATATTGTTATACGCACTTTCAGCACTATAGGTTTTTTCCAGGAAATAGTTACCTTATTCCCTTCATTAGACACTTGTTTTGCCTTTTTTTAGAATAAAGACATATAGACCCAGTTACACCAAGGGAGAAATTAATTCATGGGAACAGGCAGGGATCATTGTTGTCCTCGTTGCTCTAGAGCTTGCTCTTTCTCACTCCCAAATCAACAGCTGACCCTGCGTTTACTTTCGGGCCCTCGACACTCTCCTACGTCTCGACGAAGAAATGAGAAAACAGGAGACAGTGCGAAAGTCCGAGAGAGAGGTCAACTTTGCCCTACTCGTGCATCCTTTCCCTCAATCCTAGCAACAAGGTATAGAGAGGAACAGAGGAAGATGCAGCGGTGGAGTGACGAGGATCACCGAGTCTTAGCCAGGAAACTGGTAGAAGGAAAAGCGTCGCCTGAAAACCCATGATTAAAAAATTCTATACTCTTCTCTCTCACGCTGACCCTTGGTATAAATAGGCCCTTAGATAGCTGTGAGGTCAGTCGTGTACTACTTCTTGTAAGTGTATATCTTCTTGTTCTCCGAATAAACCCTACTCCAGGCCAACTTGCGTGCAACATTTTTCTCTCAACAACCTCCCGACCAGTTGATACGGTAAGTGTACTGGCATCCTCAGTACGCAGACACTACCCTTTCCTTTCCTAAACTGTGTACTGGAAATCTCAGTACACAGTCCCTACCATCTTCTTCCGTGTACCGGAACTTCCAGTACACCACCCACTTTCCTCCTCCTGCGAACTGGCATTCTCAGTACGCAGCAACTACCCTCTCCTTTCCCCAACTGTGTACTGGATAGCTCAGTACATAGCGACCACCACCCACTTTCATCTTCCCGTGTACTGGAACTCCCAGTACACCACCCACTTTCCTCCTTCCGCGTACTAGCATTCCTAGTACACAGAAACCACCCTCCTCCTTCTCAATCGTGTACTGGAAAGCTCAGTACACAGCGACCACCACCCACTTCCACCTTCCTGTGTACTGGTACTCCCAGTACACCACTCACTTCCTAATTACCATGTAGTGGCAAGCCCAGTACGCATGAACTCGTTACTTTTAAACAACACTTGTTTCCTGCCCACAGCGTACTGGCACATCCAGTACAGAGCAACCACCCTCTCCAAATCCCCTAGATTTTTGCGGCAACCAATTTTTCCCTCTTTACGCAAATCACACTAATTATTTCAAGTTAGGTATATACCTTATTATATCAATATAAATAGAAATAAGAATAAGAACATAAAATAATTCTGCATTTGCTTTTATATATGAAAAATAGAAAATTCAAATCCATGAAAATACATCAAATATGGGTACAGAGACTATTTATCAAAAGATACACAAACATCAATTTATGATTAATTCTTGTGATACAAGTTTTAAAATAGAGTCGGAATGTTGAAAAATGAACAGTTCTACTAAATATGTCATGTTCAGTGGAAGTTATCTCTTATTAACCCCCAAATATAGTCCCCCATCATGCTTTCAGTTTACTAGCCTTGGTAACGTTTCTCCAATTGCATTATACCTTGATGGAAGCGTTCCCCTTGTTCTTCCGAATAAGCTCCCATACTATCTTTAAATTTATCTGAATAAGAGTGTAACGTGTGTGTTTCGACGTTGTATAAACTACCAAATATTATTTTTATACTTCCCTAATAACTGAAATACTCCCGTCGTTCAACTTTCAAAATTTAACCATGTTTCAAATATTTGAGTAGGTTTCGCCTGGAAACCATAAAATTTCCTTTTCAAAACTGAGTAATAACAATTCAGGAGGGGATAAATTTACGCAAAGGCTAATGGGTTTCTAGTGAACCTTCCAAGGTAACGGTCTTCAACGTAGTCTTAGTGCAGATTCTTGGGTTTAAAATGATTCCAAAATTTTCATCGGTCTCTTGACCATTGTGCGGCGCTGCCATATTTTCGAATACCATGTGCTTCAAAATTCTCCATAAATATACAGTGTTGCAATTTCCAAACGCGTCACCCAGAAACCCTGCAAAGGTCAGTTGGCTCAGAGTTGCAAGACGAACCGGATGATCTTTGTTGTAGCTCTGCGCACATTTTGTCACAAGTCCTTTTATTTAATATTTTCATTTGATTGTATGTTTAGATGTCCTTTTAATAAATTTATTTTAAGGCGTTTCTAACTTTTATTGAGTTTACCCGAACTTTCTACTTTTTTTTTAACTTTATCAATATCTCTGAACCTATAGGACGCGCTTCTCATTAGTGCATCCAAACACTGTGCATTTTAAGAGACATTCTACATCTGATGATGGAAAAATTCATAATCATATCAGTGATCCTCTCGTCATAATTCTCTACTCTATATGGTTTCCAAGAAAAACATGGACTACTGCCTTAAAACTGATCCAGGCTTTTTCCTTCTTATTGCTAAGTAACTGCGGGAAAATATTACAATCCATATTTTTTTTATTTGAGGACCCACTAAGACTACAGCTTCAATTTCTGCCTCTGAAAGTTTCGGAAAAAAATTCTTCGAATATTTGGAAGCTTGAGACTCATGATTGAGAGCCTTTACAAATTGTTTAACGAAACCCAATTTAATATGAAATGGCAGCATTAATATAGATTGAGGATTGACACTTGCTTCCCATTCGATATTGCATTTTCCCGCTTCGTACTCATTATGTACAGGCCAATGTTTTTGGCGGCAGTGAGCAGCATCATTTCTACTATCCCACAGGCGAGGATAAAATGAGTATTTAGTATATCCGCCTTACGTTCAAGTCGAAAAACACATCATCTTCAAGGCTCCGATAACTTCCCACTCATATTTTATGTGTTTAATTACAGTTAATAGCATTTTAGTACCTCTCTTTCGATAGCGATAGCGCAAAGAGCGACATTAATTAGACGCGAAGATGAAAAATAGTTAAATTGCTGTAACATTTAAAACAGCAAATATTCACGATTTGTGATTGCATTTTTTTATATATATTTGCTTATTTATTCAGAATATATAAAGTAAAGCTCATGCGCGAAAACAAAAATTTTCTTTGTTGATCGGTGTAATGTACCTAATTTTTTCGTTCCATTTCGGTGGAAAAAATTAATTTCTAACCAAAGAAAAAAACTAAGGAATTCCGGACAAGGAAGAAAATAGACCAGCAGAATGAAAAGAATTTACATTAAAACATAAAACAAAAATTAAAAGAAAATTCGTGTTATAAAAATAGAAAGTCTTACAAGCAGGGTCGTGCACAGCTTTTCTGGGGTTTGTGATAAACCAAATCTTCCCACCTTCCCCTCTAGAAAATTGAGGTGGAGGAGAAAATTGAGCTAATAAATTTTTCCGGAAACCGTCATCCGTCCTTTGGGGGTCCCCTTGACGGCGCCGGCGGGGTTCGGGTCAAACTGCCCTGGTCGCCCCCGCACCCTTGTCTCTGTTCGCCACTGCTAACAAGGAATCATTTTTTGTATTTGTATTTATTCTGGAGTCAAGTCTGAGATTTTCGTTGAAATTGACTTGAAGGATGATGTAAAAATTGAATCCTGAACTTTCCGTAGCTTGGTGGGTTAGAGCATCAGACGATACATCTGTAGACCTGAGTTTAAGTCTGAGCGGAGCTAGAAAGTCATTTTTTCACAACCTAAAAAATCAATATTTGAATAATCTAATATTTAAATATTGATAAGGCCAGTAGACAAATAAAAGGCATATCGAGTCTCTCATCTGCCCAGTTTTCATAATTTTCATTAATTTTTTTTAATCTCTCACAATCTTACGATTAATACATATTTTTTAATTCGGGAAGCCCCACCCCTTTCCTATCATTTTATTTCCCTATATTTTATTTTTAATAATGATTTATCGTTAAATTGGTAACTTTTATGAAAACCGGGCAGGATAGATTTATTCTAATCTCATAAATTACCCTAAATTTTATGAATTACCACGAATTGTATGAATCATCACGAATCTCACCAAAAACTACAAACTTCATAAATTTCCAGGAATGTCATAAGTTTCCAAAAATTTCCAGAGAGACATTTCGAAGGAACAGCCATCCTTGTCTCGCGATAGCAAGCGGGCACAGGTGCTAGAGGGACGAATTGGACTTGCCATACGGGAACATTCTGAAAACTAGCGATTTCGGCCCGACGTATTTAATTAGGCATCATCGGGCTCATGAAGGCAAGGTATGAATGAATGGATTGATAATTTGAACCCTTGCAATGAGCTCGTAAAATTTTTGGTCGTGGCAAAGGCTGCGTTTGATTTATATAAGCAAATTAAGAACGCGTTTCGGTAATTCTGGACATTTTTGTGCTAATATTTGCGTGGTCGTCGGAGCTCGTTTCTCTCACCTTCGGCCAATCACCGCTGGCCAGGATTCTGCTATTACTATTTTTTTCTGAATTGGCCAACCTGCCCCACTTACTTAGTCAACCTGCCCGTACAAAGGTCAGGTTGTCTAATTCTTCACATCTCTGTCAAAAAATTTGGCATGCCTTGAAAAATGAATAAAGATGCTTGGAAAAATCCAAAGTACATGCCAAGGCTATGCAATTTTATAAAGTGGAAACCAAATTCTATTTAATATACGAGGGAGGTCAACAAAAATTCATAAGTCGAAAGTTGACCAACAAGACCCTATCTCCCCTAATTACAATCTCAAACAAACAAATTTCCAACAACGAGTGGGATCGCATTTTTTGCCTCGAAGGAAGTTTTCCCTGATAAACAAGAATCGCTGACTTCTATGCAGGGAAATGGTTGTTTGATCGGGATAACATACCTTACATCGATAAATGTCAATTTCAAATTAAAAGTTGATTATTCTACTCAATAGGTTGAATTTACAACCAGAAATGGAATGAGTAATTTTTATTCCAAAAAATAATTTGTGAACAAACAAAAACACAATCCAACTTTATACAAAACAGGTAAATTTGTCAAGAATGAGATTAATTCTGAAGCATGTTATTAACCTTAAAACGAAGTGGTTGAATTTGCGCAGTCGAAGGAATAAGTTTGCTACCAAAAGGACAGTGTTCTAAAAAAAAATATCAACAAAATTTATTATTTTCATACACCCTCTTTTCTTTTGCCTTCTCAAACTCACCCCGTTTCTTCTTTCCTAACCTTTTTCTCATTTACCGTCATTTTCCCTGATTTCCCCCCCTCCCCCATCCCTCCCCCCCCCCCCCCCTCCCCCCCCCCCCTCCTATCACCCCCCTGCTCCCCCCCCCCACCCACC
>WSXT02041269.1:0-13330 GCA_011762715.2 Neuroterus valhalla | reverse complement strand
GAGAGAGGGGGGGGGGGGTATGTGAGAGGATATCAGAGATAAAGAAAGTTGGTAAGGGAATATTGGGAAGATTTTAGGGAAGTAAAGATTGAGCATGGAGTGGATTCAAAAATCAAGAATGATGAATCATGTGATTGAGAAGCAAAAGAAGAAGAAACTGAGAAAAATACCTTTAAAGGAAACTTTTGATAAATATTCTGACAAAGTTTCCCCATCAATATGCATCATATCAGGGCACAATCCATTATATCCTTTCCCACACCTCTCAATTTGTAAATCATGCAAAGCATATGCGACGGAATAAACCGCATCTCTGACAAAGTGTAGAAATCTCTGTTGTTTATATCCTGTCTGCGGTTCAATTTTTAGGGTAGGATTTTCACAAGCGTAATCATCCACGTCATTAATGGGCTGGAAGTAAAATAATGGATAAAAAATTCTTTCCTTCGAAAGCCAGCTCTACGAATTGATCATGTCTGTGTCAGAATAATAAAAAAATTAAAATTGAAGGGAAAATAAATATCAAAATGGAAGAAGGAAATAATAATAATGATAGATGGCATCTAATAATGAATGAATAAAAATGATCATTTTTCAAAGAATTTGAAATAAGGATTTAGTCAGAATTGTGTAGCCTTCCAACTCCGCTGGGATTCGAAACCAGGGCGTTTTATCTCGAATTCTCATTTGAGTCAAGTAGATAAGTTCAGAAAGAAGATTTTGTGGCACTATCCACCCTTTGACCCCTCCGTAGCTCAGTTGGGAGAGCAATCGTTCGTCAAACGAAAGTTTTTGGCTGCGGATCCCAGCGGCGTTGAAGAGTGGTCCTTTTCTACACATGAGTGTATCTGATTATCTGTTTATATTACATTTTATATAATTCTAAACGATGATTTTCTGCAAAAAGATGAAAAATTTGATGTCCTTACGTAATGAAAATCTTGATTAATGTGTTTTCTCCCACATCGATGATGTTCTCTCCAGAATTCTCGAAACCATGGATCGATTTCTTCATGTTCGAGCGTCAAATTCTTTAAATAATCGTCGAATCCTGACATTTGTCTTGATAATGGTTGCACAGCAAGAGCGCCCTCTAAAACGATTTGTTCTTGATCCTGACTGTCATCGGGATTTAAAAATTCTCGATGATTCGAATTGGACCATGCATCTGAGCCGATCCAAACATATCGGGAACCAACCCCCAATCGTCTTGCTGATTCGAGTACTTTGAGTGTTGTTATTTTTTCAGCAAAAAGTACTACCACTGAATAAGAGAAAATAATATATCAGTATAATAAGCAAGAAATAGTAATAAGAAATAACTTTCATTACTACTCACTCTCTCATTATTAACCTCACCACTCTATTCCACTCACTCTTCTCTTTCAACTTTGTCAGGTATTCTGGTCCCCTCACCCATTTAACAATCCTATACTATCTGTTGTACTGTGATTCGATAATTTTCATTTTCCTCCATATCGTCTCTTCATCTCTTGCCAACATCTCCAATCCTATTTCCTGCTATTCGATACCACTTTCAAAAATATCACACTCTCTATTCACTGTCTTCCTCCTCCTCATCTTGAACCTATTTTATTGCCTCTCCTCTCTCTAGTCCCAACTTCCTTCATGCACGCTTGCGCAATTATTTCTTTTATCTTGTCTACATTTCCCTTTTTCATATCTTTTAGATTCTAATTCTTCATTTCTTCTCCAAATTCTTTCAACTTTTTTCTCTCCCAGTGCCCCCTCTTTACCTTTCTCACTTTTCCTCCTTCACCCTCATCTATGGAATGTTTATGACCTCTCTAAAATTTTGCTACTACCAAAAAGTTCTCAGAGCCTATCTCAGTACCCACTTCCATTCACATCATAAGCTTTCTTACCCGTTCTCCTGCTATAATGTAGTCTATTACGGTTCCCTTTCCCCTGAAAATGTCATTGCATCATCTTTGTTCCCCTCTGTATTTCCATTACAAATGGACCATCCTGCTTCTCTCTTCAGGTATGGACTTCCTTGCTGCCCTCTCCAACTTAATTCCTCACAAAACGATTTACCTTCCTTTTTGTCAATCTAACCTCACTTCTCCTATTTCACCTGACTTCAACCCCCCTATACCTCAAAAACTACTTCTTCTACCCTTAAGTCACCTTTCGCACCCTTACTCACCACATGCTCATCCAACCCCACCCTCTATTCACACCTTCAACACAAATTTCATAAAAATTTTCCACCACCTGTCAGCTTTATCGAATACCTCTTCTCGCTGATCTCCAATTCATGCATTCATGTTAGCTCCAATCAATACCAGCCTACCAGAGTTTTTCAACTCTCCACCTCCTCCTTTCCTATCCTTTCCTATCCTACTATCCTACTGCATCCTGTATCTTCCGAACATATTCTCTTGGTACCTTCACTAACTTTCTTATCACCTCTTCCCGCTCCTCTTGTCCTCCTCTTCAGTCTTTTTTGTTTTTCGTAATACTCCATTCTCCATTCCTTGCCTTGCTTGACAGTCTCTGCATTCTCTTTTTTCTTTTCCCAAATCCTCATCTCTGCATTGATCCATATTCCATCCCCTCCCTATTTCAACCCTGCTACCTTTCTTCTTTCTATGCGTTTCGCCCAATCAACCATTTCCTTTTCCTTTACTGCTAGGGCATATCTTTTTCGATTCTCTCCCTCCTTCCTTCCAACATTCTCTTTCTCCTCATTATTCCAAAGCTAGACGCCTTAGTTCCAAGTGTTAACATGAACATGTCGCTATTTATTTCTACACCCTTGATCACAACATTCTCTTTTTTCTTTGTTCACCTTCTATCCGTCTTCCTATCTGTGTCGATCTCCTATGCGCAACCTCATTCTACACCTGCCCGTCCTCCACACATTCATTTACTTCTCGCTCACTACACGTCCAAATTTTTTCCGCTCAGTCGTTCCTTCTTCCCCGCTTACTTTCATCACTCTTTCCATACTACCCTCCTTCTCTTTTTGTAATTCTCTATAAATTGTCGTTTCCTCAAGAATCATTCTTTCTCTATTGTACATGGTTCGTTCCTTTCTTCCGATTTCTTCCACATTTCCTGTACTTGCACGTTTGTGCCAGTCGTCGAGGAAACAGCTCGTTTTCCTATTTCCCCCGCTAAGCCAGCGCGATGCCTCTTTGTTGAGAAGATCTAAGTTAGTGGGTCTCCCTCGCCTGTTTGTGCCCGTACCAGTACCTGGTGTTGTTGACGCCTTCCTCTCTCTCTCTCTTTTCCTAAAGCTACCTTCTTCCGCCTTCTTTTTGCCACTTACCTCCATTTCCCTACTTGCCTGGTTTTCACTACCAGCCTGCTCTTCCATTTTCGGATCGGAATCTTCCCTTGCGACGCTTGATTGGCTCCCTCTGTCTGGGTCCCGCAAAAAAAGCATACTCCTACTTATCCACTAAGTAGGATACACTACGTGTACCACTTTTTTACTTTCCTGTGTTTTCTGACTTTGCCTTCCTACTCGGTACGTCCCAAAACTCCCTCCTCTTACTTAACTCCTACTTCTCACAGACTCGAACTGGGCCCCACAAGAAATCAGTCCTCACTCCCTTGTGATATGGCAGAGAACAGCAAATTTTAAGTTAAGGGAATGCGGCGGGGTTAACGGATGGCAAACAAACAAAGAGACGAGGACGAGTAAAGATGGTAAAGTGAAAGTCGCGTTTTGGAATGTACCGGGATTAAGAAAGTAGGATAAAGGTTTCTGGAAGGAATTGAGAAAATGAGACGTGATAAAAATGAGTGAGACATGGGTAGACAAGAAAGGCTGGAAGGGATTAGAAAAAAGTAAGACCAAGGAGATATGTTTTAAAAATGCAAGAAGCAAGAAAGGAACATGAGAAAGGGAGAGGAATGGATGGCATGGTATCAGGGGTGGGAAAGGATCTTGTGATGTAACAGAGATCAGAGGAAGATTTTTAGAAAAAGGACGGAGTACTGCTGAGAAGAATAAAAGTAGAGAAAAGAGGGTAGCCGTAGTATGCGTTTACAGATGAAAAGGAGAAGAGGAAGGATGAGATTTTATAAGAAGGGGATATTCATGAGGAAATGAAAACATATAGAAACAAATCGAGGAGGTATGATGCTTTTGATCCTCATAGTAGAAGCAAGATGGTTTATTTTTAATGGAAATACAAAGTGGATAATGATCTTTGCTCTGAGCACTTCCCGGTACAGCAAAACTGAAAGGGGAGGTTGATAAACATTCAAAAGGTAAGAATGAGAATCTTGAAGGTATAGATGAGGAAGGGGTAGGTCTGATGAAAGAAATAATGAAGAGGATTATGGATGAGATAAATGAAGCTGTAAGACTAGAAGGGAAAGGAAACATAGAGAGGGGAAATGATGGGATCACAAATGGGAGGAGGTGAAGAAAAAATGAAGGGGAGTGTGAGAGAATAAAGAAGAGGGGAGATTGACAAAAAGGAGTACAAAAGGAGTAAAAGAGAGTGTGAGAAAATGGTGAATGAGAAAAAGCAGGTGGAAGAGAAAAGATATATGGAAGGGGTAGAGAAAACAGTAAAGGAAGGAAAGGTATGCAGGTGATAAATAGGGTAAGAGAAAGAAAGAAGAAAGTGAACAAGGGCGTAAAGGAGTAAACGGACGAAGTGCTTTAAAGGACTGTTAAAGGGGAAGGAAGAAAGGTTGGAGAAGAAATAAAAAGGGGAGAAGGAAGATAAAAACGACATAAGCAGGCGGGAAGTAACTGAACGAGTCAATAGAAAGACTAAATAGAAATAAAGCAGCAGGAGAGGATAGCATGGAGAACAAAGCTCTAAAGTATGGAGAGGAAG
Organism: Neuroterus valhalla; assembly: GCA_011762715.2. NCBI lineage: Eukaryota > Metazoa > Arthropoda > Insecta > Hymenoptera > Cynipidae > Neuroterus > Neuroterus valhalla. The sequence continues at coordinate 8,501 of WSXT02041269.1, read as the reverse complement.
GTGTAAGACGAGGGATGTGGACAATATGTAACGGAGTATAAGGAGATTGAGGTAGCGGAAAAGCGGAGGAGTGTAAGGCAAGTAGGAATGTGGTGGATGAAAAGTTGCGAGTAAGCCTGAAGGCGGTTGAAAGAAGAATAGAAGAAGAAGTTAGATCAAACAGAAAGAAAAAAAATAATAATTAAGGGTATGAAAGTGAACAGTGGAAATGGGGAGAAAGAAATTAATAACGTAATGAAATTAATTGATGCCCAAGTCTCTCTGAAAGAGATTAAAAAATTGAAAACGGAAAGAGGATGGGAAAGAATGCATGTTCTTAGTGAAGGTACTTAGCGAAGAGGAGACGTATGAGATTTTGGGGAAAAAGAAGTTGTTGAAGGAAAGAAAAGAAAAAATTGAAGAAAATTTCCACTCCAGGATAGACAGGATATGGGTAAACGGAAAGGTCTGGTTGTGAGACAATGACATAGGAGAAAAAGGGAAGGGGAGCAAACAAGTTTCAAATGAAAAGGGAAAAAGGGAGGGTGACGAAGAAACAGGTACCCAGATAGAGTTTACAAATTACAAGCGGACTTGAAAGTAAGGAAGGAAGGGAACAAGAAAGTCATGAGAATAGCGTTGTGGAATGTGTCAGGGTAGGAAAACAAGGTAGAGGATTTTGGGGGGAAGAACAAAAGTGGGACGTGATAATAATAAGCGAAACGTGAGTATATGAGGATGAGTGGAAATTATTGCAGAAAATATTGCCGAAAGGACTTGTGTGGTAGATGGAGTCAGCGAGAAATATCACGTTAAAGGGCGAGGAATGAGTGGCATGCTGTCAGGGGTAACAGAGGAAATAGCGGTTAAGACAGATAATAATACGGAAGAAAATAACAGAACAATGGTAAGGAGAATTAAAGTAGGAAAGAAGAGTGTGAGAGTGGTATGCGTTTATAGGAGAAGGGGCGAACAGGGAGGATGGAGCGTTATAAAGAAGTGGACAGATGCTAAAGAGGAGGGGTTGGTGCTTATAGGAGGGGACTTGGATGCTTGGACTGAAAATCAAGGTGGAGAGGTGCGGGACGAAGAAGAGGAAATCTTCATGAAAACTTCAAATCATGGAAGTTGGAATGGAAGTAGGCAACGAGATATGTTCCACGCACTTCCTGGTGATAGCTACTTTGATATGTAGAGGACCGAGGCATGGCAGAGTGAAGAAAAAAGGAGAAAACGCAAGAAGATTCAACATGAGCAGTTGAGGGATAATATGTTGAGAGAATTTAGAGAAAAAGTGGATAATCGGAAAGTAGGGAGTATGGAAGAGGATGGATTAGACACGCTGCTACAAAAACTCAAAAGAGCGATTGAGAAGATGAGGGAGGTGGTAAGACCGCCAGAGGATAAAGAGGAGAGAAGGAGAGGATGGTGGGATGATAAATGTAAGGAAAGTAAAGACAGGCTGAAGGAAAGTGTAGAAAAATGAAGGAAAGGGGAATTGGAGAAAAGAGAACTTAATAGAAGGGAATGAGCACACAAACGTTATTAAGCGCAAAAAGACAGGAGGAGAAGATAAGACACATGGAAGAAGTCGAGAGAGCGGTAACGAAAGGGAAGGAATAGGAAGTTATACACAGGGAAAGAGGTGGAAGGAAGGGTACAAATGAGGGAATTGGAATAGACGAACGGACGGAATATTTCAAGTCTTTGCTAAGGGGCGTGGGAGATAGGGTTGAGGGTGAAGGGAGAAAGGCGGTAGCGGGAGATGAGGATAGGGGGAATGAGATTAGTCGGGAAGATGTTAATGACGCAATCATAAAATTGAAAAGAAACAAAGCAACAGGTGAAGATGGCTTGGGGAATGAAGCACTGGAATATTAGGGGAAAGGGGTGAAAAAAGAGATGTGGAAGATTTGCAATAAGGTCTGGAGAGGCGAAGGGTGGGCCGAAAAATGGAAGAAAGGGAAAGTTGTAGCACTGTTCGTGGATTTCAGAGCAGCTTTCGATTCCGTGAATAGAAGAGTCCTTTGGAAAGCCATGAAAGAAAGAGGAATGGAGGACGGTTTGATGGAAAGGATAAAAGAGATATTTGTGGAGACAAAGATACGGGTGAAGATAAGAGAAAAGGAAGGAGAATTCCGGAAAGACGAGGACTTAGGCAAGGATGTCTCTTGAGTCCTCTGCTGTTTAGAGTCATAATTAATTGGTTAGGAATTCTCCTTTTTGGCTGAAAGTTCGACTCGTTCAATGAAATTCTGTTTTTCACACTTGGAGATTTTATTATATAAAATTCAACTATTTGGTTAAAAATTTGACTGTTTTAATTGAAAATTTATACATTTTCTTGGCAGAAAATGACCATTTTTAGTTATAGATCATTCTTCCCAGTCTGAACTTCCCAATATTTTGTTGGCTATTTGTCTTTTGGGTTAGAAATTAAACTATTTGGTTGTGAATTCTGCCTTTTGGCTGAAAACTCGACTTTTATAATGGAGTCTTGTAATTTTTTTTTTTTTTTGTTGAAAATTTCATTTTCCTTGCATGAAACTCATCTTTTTGGTGAAAAATTATAGGTACTATTTAGTTAAAAATTAATTTTTTAAGGTAGAAAACTTACAGTTCTGGTAATCAATTCGGCTTTTCAGTTCGAAAATCCAACTGGTTTGGAGGTTTTTTTGTTTCTTGGGTTGAAAATGAAACCATTTGGTTAAAACTTCTTCCTTTGGGCTGGAAATTCGACTCTCTAAGTATAGTTTTGTGTTTTTGCGTCAAAAATTCGGTATAAACATCAAAACTATTTTGGTAAAAACTTCACTGGTTGAGAATTTATATTTTTTGGTAGAAAATTACCAGTTCTTTTTCAAAATTCTTCTTTTCAGTTTGCAAATAAAACTTTTTGGTTGGAAATTCTTCTTTTTGGCTGAAAATTCGACAGTTTTCATGAAGTTTTTTGGAAATTTTATTATTTTCATGTAAAATCCATCATCTTTTGAGTTGAAAATTTGAGATTTAATGCTTTCACGATGATCCATTATGATGAAATAAGGTATTTCGGGTTATAAAATAAACATTCCCATTTAGTAATTCGTCTTTTCAGTTTGGAAATCCATTTGTGTTGTTGGCTTTTCGTATTCAGGGTTGAAAATCAAACTATCAGATTTGAAAATCTTTACTTCGGCTGGAACCTCGACTCTTTGAATGATGTTTTGTGTTTTTGATATGGGAGGTAAATTATTTTCATATGAAATTCAACCACATACTTGAAATTTGACTGTTTGAAAGAAAAAATATTTTTTTTTATAGAAAATCAACATTTCTGGTTAGGTGTTCTTCTTTTCAGTTCGAAAATTGAACTCTTTTGGTGGCTTCTCTTCGTTTCAGCCAAAAATTCGACTCTTTTAATAAGATTTTGTGTTTTTTAGTCAAAAATTGTATTTTTAAAATACAGACATATGGTTGAAAGTCATTTTTTTTTTGAAATTTCGCATCGCTTTAAAATTCGTCTTTTGATTCGAAAATCTAACTGTATTGTTGCTTATCCATCTTTTTGGTTCAAAATTACACTATTTGGTTAGAAATTCTTCCTTGTAGCTATAAATCCGACTCTTTTAATGAAGTTTTATCTTTTTTAGTTCGAGATTGTATTATTTTCATACGAAATTCAACTAGTAGGTTGAAAATTTGACTGTTAAGTTAAAAATTTATATTTTTATATTATAAAAATAAGATTCCCTGTTATAAATTTTCCTTTTTAGTTCGAAAATCTCACTGTATTAGTGGCTATTTGTCTTCTGGGATAAAAATTGAACTGTTAGGTTGAAAATTCATATTCTTTTCAGAAAATAAGCATTTTTAGTTGAAAATTTATCTTTTTAGTTTGAAAATCTAATTATTTGATAGCTATTTCTCTTTTGAGTTGAAAATTGACATATTAAGTTGAAAATTCTCAAAAAAAAAAAAATTTATGAGCTTTCTGAAAGGAAACTCACAAGCGAGCTTCTTTAACTCTCCTATTTAATTGAAAAGTTCTGAAATCGATAACTTCCTTCTAGGTACATATAAAGGTTCCCATCAGTTCCTTTTTACAAGCCTTTTCTACTTTTTTCTCGATTATTCACGTAAATGCCCATATGCCCTCAAGATATTTTACTTCCGCGTCGAGAAATTGGATTCTTCGATCTATTTATTTTGTTGAAAGATTGTCAAAAACGAATATTGATGATGGATAAACATAAATCTGCATATAATATACAGATCGTGGGTAAAAATATTTCTTTAAGAGATGGAAGATTATTATTATAACATTTCTGCATTTTCCAATAAGCATGTTTTCTAACATTCAGGATCCCTCCCGAATTTGTTATTTTTATCCGATTCATCCTCTTTCCCTTGGGATGCAATATATATATATATATATATATACATAAGAGCTCTCAATTCATTATTTTCCATTCCGCGTCAAGCCAAAAATAACAGTTTTTCATTTTAAAAAAAAAATAATTTTCAAGGAAATATATGAGTCCATATATAAATGACGAGACCTCTAGGTCGTCGACAAAGGGGAGTCGGGTTAGGACTTTAGTTAACAAAAGAATGGATTTCGGAAAGAAAAGGTGAATTTTTAACCAGATAGTCTATTTCGAAAAAATATAATTATATGTGTCCTAAAGCAGTTGCATTTTCAACCAAACAGTTGGATTTTAAAGCTCAAAATATTTCAAAAATTAGTTAAGAACATTTTTACAAAATCCATAAAAAGATTAAATTGTATCCAAAAAGACGAATTTTGATCAGAAAAGGTAAATTTTCAATCAAATAGTCTAGTTAGAAAAAGTATAATAATATTTATCCAAAAGCAGTTGCATTTTCAACCAAATAATTGGGTTTTGAAGCCCATTATTCTTCTGTGTAATTTTCGCTCCCTCTCATTATTCTCATTTCCACACAAGCTTTCCATTTTCTCTCTCCAATAGTTCCTTAATCATCTTCTTTCACTGCTCTAGCTTTCTCTAGTCCCTTCATCCACTCTTCTCCCATCCCTTCATCTCCCAAAATTTCCTTCACATTTTCTTGACATCCTCCCCTCTCTTTCTTTATCCTCATACAACTATCCCAAACATGCTCCCATGTCTCTTCTACCCATTCGGATACTCTGCATTTTCCCTTTCCATCCTTCTCCAAATGCATTACTTCCTTCACTTCATTTCCTAATCTCCACCTAGCTATTCTCACCCTCTCCTTTGCCCCATCCTCTTTCCCAATAGTTCAGTTATCCTTCTCTTTTTATTACCTCATACCATTCATGGAATCTTAATTCACCTATCCTTTCCTTTCTGTCTCTTATTTGCCTTTCTTTATCTCTCTTCCCCAATCCCTCATTACCTATGGTGCTCTTCACTCGTAACTCACGGTCTTTAGAAAGTTATTTTCTTTCTATCACGGTGATTCTAATGCCCTCTTTTCTCTACCTCTTTGTAACGCTTCCTCGCTCACTCTCCTTCCTAGCCATCCGAAAACTTTCAAACATGTGTTCCAACACCCTTAACTCACTTTTCGTCTCCGTGAAGATTCCAGCTACTGTTTTCCTCAAACCTTCTCTTCTTTCCTTCTTCTCAATAGCTTTATCTATCTCTTTCCTGTCCAATGAATCAAAGGCTGCTTCGAATCCCTAAACATCGCTGCCAATACTCCTTTCTCTCTTTTGATTCTTCTATTTATAATACAATTTAGCACACAGACATTATCCATCACTCCTATACCTTTTCTTAATCCTGTCTGATTCGGTGGGATTATTTTCTTTTCTTCTTCTTCTCTATTCAAACTCTCCAAAACTATTGTGACATATATCCTATAAAATTTTGGCACAAGCGTCACCCCGATAAAATTTTTAACCTCTCTTCTATTTCCTCTTTTTTACTATTGGTAAAACTATCCCTTATTTCCATATTGTCGGCTAGCCTCCTGTTTGCGTGTACTCTCTATTCTCATCACCCCAGAATTCCCTGTTCGAGATGAACCGTTCTATCCCTTCCAATATACTCAGTTTTTTCCCCCTCTTCATTCACTCTTGTGTCTTTGGAGTTCCTCCTAATCCCTTCATCTTCTGCTTCATATGCTTTTCCTCCTTTCTCCTGTCCCTGCATTAAAATCACCTCCTATTATCAAATTTACACCTTCTGCTTTTCCTTTCATCAACTCCCCTAACTCCTGTTTTTCTCTCCATATCTCCATTCACATATACTCCTACTATCTTCCACCTCTCCTCTTTTTGTGATTATCTCTTCTGTTATCAATCCTTTCTTTTGTTGCCTTCCCTTCACTATGTTCCACCCCCTCTCATCTAATCAGTTCTCCATCATTACTACGACATCCTATTGCCTCAACTTTTTTATGAGCTCCCTATCTTTCTCTTTCAAACCTGGCTAAATTCCAGTAATGCATCCTACATTCTTTCTTTTCCAACTTCCTGTAGACTATTATTTCGTCTTCTTCCTTATTTTATTCTTCTACGAAACCTTTCTCACACCCAACCCCGACCTCACACATGCTACTGAGTCTTCCTTCTCTCCATTCCAAGCCGACCATATGCCTTCTACCTGTGTTCTTCCATACTCAACCTATGTACTTCTCCCTCCCTTTCTTCCTAGTGTTACATGAAAAACATACATACCTCTAACTTCTGTTTTATTGGAGATAATTTGTATCACATTATCATAATCCTCTGTTAAAAAACGTTCCTTATCTATTCTCTGTGGGGCACTGAAACATATTGAATAATTGTCTGCTAGTGATACCAAAGTCTCATAGCCACGGTTACCGTATTCGGTATCTGAATACACCACCGAAACATATGTCCACTCAAATTGTCTGTAAAAAATTTTTATTTTCGTCACAAAACAAGCAAATAGATTATCATTATTCATAGAATATATTAAGGTGCTAATAAAAAGATTATTACTTCAACATTTCCAACATAACATGAGCTTGATTTACATCAGTTGGAACGGTTCGGAAAAAATGAGGAAATTTTTCCTTATTACTTAGAGATGGTGAAGTAGCCATGTAAGAAATTTGAGGAACAGAAAAGAGTCTCAATACTGATGCAACCTGAAAATTATAAATATATCAGAAATTTAAATTACAGAGATTTCAAGTTGATTTAAAAAGATATCGAAAGATCTCGTGAAATTCTTTGATATTTTGAGAATTGAGATTTCGAGGAGTTGGAAACGATTCCCGGGGATTACACAAGATGTTATGCATTTTGAGGGATTTTCAGGAATTCAGAAACATTTGAAAATAAATTACGAGATTCCAAAGGATTTCAAAGGATAAAAAAGGATTGCCAAAGTATTGCGATAAATTTTCAGAGCTCCGAGAATTGAAGAACGATTTCTGCAGATCGCAATGGATTTCAAGAGTTTCCGAGGGATTTTAAAAGATGTTATGAGATACTGAAGGTTCTCGATGGACTTTCAGAGATGTAAGGATTTAAGAAGGATTCCTCCGGGTTGAGGAAGATTTGAAGAGATTCTGAAATATGTAGCAAAATTTAACAATATTTTGAAAGAGTTCAGAGATTTCAGAACATTTTGAAGGTTTGCATGGATTTTTGGGATTGAAAAACGATTTCTGCGGATAGCATAGGATTTGGGGAGATTTCAATGGATCCTAAGACTCTTTGAAATATTTTAAAAATTATCACAAAATTTGAAAGGATTCCAAGAGATCTTCAGAGATCCTAAAGGATTTCGAAGGATTCTGAAGGTTTTCAGAGTATGAAGAACGATTCCTTTGAAGAACGAAGTATTATGAGAGATTTCAAGAGATTTTATAAGATTTCAACAAAAAATCACGGGAGTTCAATGTATTTTAAGGATTTCGAGAAATGCCGATGGATTAAGGAGGTTTTTTTAATGTTATTAAGGAGATCGAGTTATTTGAAAATATTCAAAAAGAGGGCGTTTCGAAGATTTCTGAGGGATTCGAGAAACGGTTAAAAATTCTGCCGATTTTGAGGAATCGACGAGACTTTGAAATCTTCAAGAGAAGTCATGAGATTTTAAGGGATTCTTTGAGGTGATTCAATAGAAGAACATTGAGAACTTTGAAGCATTGCTGGAATATTTCAAAAATTTTGAAGAATGTGAGGAGATTGATGGATTTCAATGATTTAAAGGGATTCGAATGAATTTCATAAGTTTTAAAATTGTTTATAGGATTAGGAAAGATTTGCAGAAAATGCGAAGGGCTCTAAGCGCCTTTAAAGAATTTAGAGATGTTTAAAGCAGTTTTGATGTATTTCAAAGGATTTCTGAATATTTTTGAGGATTTTAAGAAATTTCAAGGAATTTTGATGGCTTGAAGAAGATTTCAATTGATTATAAATACGGAACAGAGTTTCAAGAATTTTAATACATGGAGAGTGAGTTGAGAATTGGAGTTGATGACATTCACTTGCCCATAGCGATCTCTCTTGTACGCACTACTTTTTTCGACTATTTTAAAATATGCGATTATCC
>WSXT02041247.1:0-13331 GCA_011762715.2 Neuroterus valhalla | reverse complement strand
CCTGCCGGGGCGGTGGGGCACGTGGGGCGTGTGCTGTTAAAATTTTACCAAATCTAATACCTTCTCATAATGATGCCAATGTTGAAACCGTTGCCTTTCAACATGTGTGTCAGGGATTTGGAAGTTTTAGTGCAATCGGAGATAAATCTCCTGTAATAACCGACCTAATTTTAGAATTGCCTAATATTCTTTTCTGTTCTTAAAATTGTGCAGTTCGTAACTGCTTCTATTTTCTTTAGATCAGGTTTCACATCCTCTTGTGTAATTACATGCCCTGAGAAAGTAATTTCGCGCCTTAGGAAGTAACACTTTCCTAGTTCCAGCTTCTTTCAAACGTGAAGATAGGGACCACATATTTTTATCATGTTCAAGTGAGCTTCGGGTATGATGTCTTGGCTTGGGAATCTGGAATCATGGGTATTTGATCGAACCCAGATGCAAGATCCATAACTGAAAAATATGTAGCACCTACAAACTGATCCAAGGTGTTGGTTATGTTTGGTAATTATCCCAGTTTCGAGTAATTCATTACTTTGCATACGGATTTCGTCTTTGTGAATCTGAGGGTACCTATATTGTTTCAAATTTTCTGGTTTTTCATCGGTGGTCATTATTTTGTACGTAACTACATTTGTAGCAACTAATTTTTCCTCTGATATTTTTCTAATCATCTGAATGCAGGACTTTTTTTCTGAATGACATTTCAGCCTCTTCAATTTTCTTGATTACCATGTTTTAAACACAATGATAAAGGTGAGAGGGCACCGGGTCATACTCTTCCATTGCCAAAGATGAAACAGTCAAATTCATGTGTTCATTAGTGCTATCAATCATGAGAATCCTAGCGATTCTTTTCTTATTGGAAGCTTAACATTCCACACCATAAATTTCAGAACCTCAGGGAATTAAGGGTATATATCCCTCTTTCAAACTTGTATTTTCCAAAATAAGTTAACTATTGCTTCTGGTTTCGCAGGTAATTTAACGGTAGCATGTGACAACAAGGGGAAATCTGGATCTCCAAGGTGAAGACAATCGTCGAAGAGATTAAGAACGGCACTGTGTTGTTTATGGCCTTGACGACGTGAAGGACGACGCGATTTAATCTTGACTCTGCCTGAAGGTCGTTTGCCCACCGTTTCAGCTCTCTTTTTCTTTGTAAGATCTCACACTAATTGGGCAAAAACGCATAATGTGCTCGAATCCTTTTCATCCATAACATTGGGTTTCTTCCCGTTTCTGACTCTTACAAGAATTTTGTTCATTCTTTCCCTGTATATGAGCGACTCTTCTACTCGGAATAAGAGTTCACTCTCTATTTCCCTCTGTATCAGGATTACTGACTGCTAGGTCTAGTAACTTCTGTTCCAACTCTTCCGTTGGGAATCTGCATGGCTTGATAGGGCAATATCATTTTCTAGGGTGTAGACCTCTTCATCCCAAATCTGAGAGTAGAAATCTCTATCTAGCCCGCGCATAAATATGTCAATTGATGTGATTTCACAGGCCTTGCAAACACCTACGGCTTTATCTACAGGGGTGCTTTTCATAATTTGAGACGTTAGTTAATTTAAAATTTGCTTCCACCTCGCTCCAAACTCAGGGATAGTTTCTTCTGGGTTTCTTTTAACATTTGTCAAATCATGTAAAAGTTGACTTAAACCTTCTCGAGGATATTATATTTGCTCTAATGATTTAAATTTTCTTCCAGGGTCATATTTACGCGATCCTGAATATGGACACGAGCTTCGCCAGTCATTTTTGTCATTGTTAGATAAGCGATTCTAAAGGACCGATCATTAAAGCGGCAGCCCGACAATCTTCGACGAACATCTTCACAGAAATATTTCTGCCTTTACATTGGGGAATGATGTACCTAACTATTTTTGAAACTCATGCGGGGTTTGGAGTACCGGCTAGAGAAATAACACAACTCAAGGGAGGGTAATTTCTGATAGGGATCGCGATTCTGCGATCGCCACCACTACAATTATCGTTCCTGCCTGTCATGCTAACTGTACTCGAAGAATCATTTGAGGTATACGCACGTACATTATTGTGTATTACTATTCCAGCCGGATTCCTAGCAATAAGATTACTATCGGTCGCTGCGCTATCAGGACCAGTTTTGGTTGGAGGGCCACTGCGCTTGGCAGCCTTCCTGCCACGTCGTGCAATAAGCATTTTAGAGTTTCAAAACTCAAGGAGTTTTCACTTCAAAAAATATACTGAACTTTACTTCAAATGATCTAAGTGGTTTTCGCATTATAGCGTTTCTATCTGTAATTCAATAATAAGGTCTTTGAATAAAAATTTATCTTGAATGCAAAATTTAATCAATAAAAAAAAATTGTGTGAGAAATGTTCAAATTTACATCAATAGCATAACTTCTCGATAATATTAGTCATGAAACAATTTCTTGGCAGAAATTCGTGAGGAACGTCAAGCATAAACTCAATTTTCAGCAAATTCCCATCAATAGCAGAAATTCCGGAGAAATGTCAATCATTAATTTAATTTTTTGCAAATTTCTATCAATAGCAAAAATTATCGAGAAATGTCAATCATAAATATTATTTCGTGAACTTCGATTAATTCACAAAACTTTTGAGAAACGCAAATAGAAGATTATTTTTTTGTGAATTTTGAACGATGGAGAAATTCTTGACAAATATCCATCACCATTTTGATCTTATGCAATTTTCGATTAACAGAGACATTTTTGATAGATGTTAAGGGCGTACTTGTACATTTTTGATTCAGAAATTTTTTTGATATGTTTCGGCGCTGACTTCGTATATTTATTTGCTTTTGAGTCTTTCTTAAAGCAATAGGGAAAATCTAACAAAAATCCGGGGACTTTCGAGATCCTTAGATCAGAAAAATTTCAAATGACTTACCCCTGGACTGAGGAAATAAATATTTTCGTTTTAAACTTGAATATTCCGGAATTCAAAAATCCTCTGTTAGCAGACGATGTCAGCGAGACTTGTTCAGCAACAGCGAGATCGTTCACTATTTTATTCATTCCCGCATAACACCAACATCTAAGATATATTTCCGGTAGTCCGCTAAGATCCCTGGATTCCTTGAAAGACGATGATCACCACAAAATGCGCGATTCACATCGCGGAAAAGCACAGTCTACTGATATAAACTGACAGGTCCCATGTGTGAGGTCAGTGAGAATGTGGTTGTACGCCAAGGGAGCAGACCACGCGAGTCAGCACTGCTAACGCATGAACGTAAGAATTAACGGGACGGAGCACAAAGTCCCATCTTAGACGAGCGGGTTGACTTGACAGATCGGGAGAGGTGAGTTATCCCCACTCTCTTGGAGGGCGCCTTGACGACTCTGGATTGGCGCTGACTCACTCGGCTCACTGGACACGCTGAGATCCCTCCAAGAAAGTGGGGAGAGCATACGTGGTGTGCGTAGTTCCCCTTCCTTACGCGTTGCCAGACCCCGCAGGTTTGTGCTCCGTCCCGTTATTTTCTATGGCCATGTGCTAACGACACTAACTTATCGGGTCCCCTACTTATGGACGTTTCCGGACCCCGCCAAAGTTCGAAATAAAAACGTGAATTATAATTGCCTGAGAAGATATGTAAACAGATAATATTTATAAATCTACCAATTGAGGAAGAACATAGCTTCAAACCGAATTCTCTGTCAATATATGTATATATACTTCCAAAGTAATCAAATATATCCCATTCCACAATTTTAGAAGTAATTGAGAAATTCATCACATTTGCAATTGAACAGTTTCTGCATTGGTCTCCCTGCACATTTCTTTATGGACTCTAACTTTTTTTAGTCGCTGATAAATAAATTTCAAAATTGCAAAATTACCGTACTTGCAATCCTGAGATTTTTTAACTGGCCTGTCTGTGAATTTGTTTCTAATTTTCTTAAATCTTCTAATCACTGAATTCCTAATTCATCACATTTGCAATCCTCAGATTTAAAAACTGGCCCGTCTGTGAATTTGTTTATAATGTTCCTAAGTTACCTGATCACTGAATTATAAATTTTGAAATTGACAAATTTATTTTATATGCGATACTGTAAAATACTTTAATTTAAACTCCTACACATTTTTCCATCAACTGTAAATTCTATCATCACCAGTAAATAAATTTCAAAATTGCAAAATTACCACATTTGCAATCCTGAAATTTCCGAACTGGCTTGCCTGTATATTTGTTTATAATTTTCCTAAGTAACCTGATCACTGAATTATAAATTTTGAAATTGCCAAATTTATTTTGTGTGCAATACTGTACAACATTTGAATTTGAACTCCGATTCATTTTTTCGTGAACTCTAAATTCTAATAGTCATCGATAAATAAATTTCGAAATTGCGAAATTCCCATATTTTCAATCCTGGAATTTTTGAACTTGCCCTTCTGTAAATTCGTTCCTTATTTTCCTAAATCTTCTGATCACTGAATTATACACTTTCAAGAGAAACAATGACAGCGAGTTCGTTTACTCTTTTTATCCATTAATATAATTGTAATTGTAATATCGAAAGGCGTGTTGACTTTTCGTTAGTCAAAATAATAAGAGAAGATAAAGAAAATAAAGTGACTAATTTGTCATCCAAGGTGCAGAAAAACGTAGTTGAGAACCAAAATTATTTATTTTAAAAAGATCTGAAAATTTTATTGAGACCACTTTTTTAATAAGATGCATAGTTTTTGTTTGAATCGTGAAAAATGTTACCAAAAGTGAAAACTTCCATCTTTCAGCAAAACAATGCAAGATAAGAAAACAATGACAAGTACTAAGATGATTCACCTTGAAAAAATCTACAAACTTACTGCTGACTATTTTTTGATAAGATGAATAGTTTTCGTTTGAACTACGATAACGCACTTACAAAAATAAAAAAACACTTTTTTGAAGCCAAACACTAAGATACAAGAAGGAATATTGAATAGACGTATAATGATGGAAATAAGTATTCGGGTTTCGATCGTGTACAAAACTACAAAAATTTGTCGAAGTTCCGCGAACGTTGCAGTTTGCATCTTCAGGACTGGCCAGTCCTGAAGATGCGAACTGCAAAGTTCGCGAAACGTCGACAAATTTTTGTAGTTTTGTACACGATCGAAAACCGAAATACCTATTTCCATCATAATGGATCATCGCGAAAGCATTCAATTTATAATCAAAGACAACGCGTTTTAAACAATGAAAACTTCAATTTGCTAGCTAAACAATGCGATAAGTGAATAGCGGTGGCTCGCATTGTAATGAGAATTTGTTCCTTAAGGCCAGTACAGCCTGCAGTTAAGTTATTTCCAAAAAATTTTCATCAAAATAAAAAAAAATCCAATAATCTTCATAGAAGTAGAGGTTTTCATCAGTTTCGCAAAATTTTCAACTCTGTGTATGCATTGCACTGTAAACTGAATCAAGCAAACATGTAAGTAGGCGAGCGCGAAAAGCGATGTGTAAAACATACCAAGCGTGCAGCGCGCCATAAGAATTCGCCCGCGCGGATGGCAGATTTGTTCAAATAAGAAGTAATTACATATCATGTTTATGTACAAACTTTCCAGGAAAAACAGGGTCGAAAAACGAACTTTTTGTTAAAATCGCTGCCATTTTGTCAAATTTCGAAATATTTTAAAAAGCTTCCCATTGGGCACCAGGACGTCCTAAAGACGTATTTAGGACGTACCTCTATGTCTTGAAATTCGACGTCTTTGAGGTATCCTTGGGCTCTTATCATGTCTTTGAAAGGGCCTGAGGACACCCTCAAGACGTCCGCCAAAAGACGTCTAGAGGACAACCTTAGGACATGTGTGCCCACTGAGTTGTGTTTACTTGTGGTTTTTGTAATAACAATCAAGTACATCAAATGATTTCGATGTTTCAAAGTTTTGGGGCTGAGAACTCTTGCCACAAAGTCCACCATGTAGCTCCGGCAGAGGTTACTTGAAGGGCGCGTAGAGGCCAAGGCAACACTTACAACAGAACATGGATTTCGATTTTTTTCCAAAGTTCGATAATGTATTAACAATATAAAGAAACCCTCATGTCAATTTCATCTGTACTTTTCCCGCAATCCATCGTCAAAAATAGGCTCAAAATTTGGGTGCAAAGGTAGACGACCCCCTCAAAGCCAAACACGTATGCCAGGAATATGCCGTGGCGCTTGCCGGATGGATGCAGAAAGATGGCATATTTGGGTCGCTCCGTGTCCTTAAGAAACCTGAGGGTTCAGCCGGCCCTTCATCGCGATTTTGTCGTGCGTGTGGTCACTTATCTTACGGTCGCGATACGTGGCCATAGATGTATTCTACCGTGGTTCTACTGGGAGCTTTTTCTCAATTACAGTTGCTCCCAGGAGGACCCTGCGGTGGTTGTTCAATCAATGTTTTATTCATATATGCATATATAAATATATATGTAGATATCCCATAGACATCCAGATGATGTGATGTACGGGTTTTATCGTCAGTGAGAGACACATATATTTGCAGGAGTTGAATATTTAACATTTTTTACTCTTTGTAATCGTTCTAATTTACACTCATCACGCGTTAGTGGGCCACTATTATTGTGCCAGTTTCTCGGCTGTTCATGCTTTAGTGATTCTGTCCCTCCCCCCGAGCCTTGTCCGACGGCCCCACAAGCTCGAAAAGGCAGTGCCGTGATGCGTAGTATATAAGTTTTTTGCTTTGAGACTTGCGACGCACGTATTCACGCACCGGTTCAGAGACTATACACACGGTTCTGAGTGTTTACGTTAGCGTAGTCGGTCGTCGCTTCAAATCTGGTTCGAACTGGATTTTAATTGATTCTCGTTTTGGGGCCGCCAACCCCCGATACCGGTCCTCTAACGCGAGATAAGTGTATATTATAATTGTAGTATAGGTTTATAAGTTTTTTTGTTCTCTGCTTCTCCTGACAGAATCAATGTCCGAAAATGTAAAGCTATTATTTCCTGATAACGATGGCTTCGTCTTCACTGCAATTAGAACTTTCGAATATGAAGATGAACCAGAAATTAGATTACGAAGACGCGTCAATCGCGACATGACTAGATTTAAATCAGGAACATTTGTTGCAGCTAGATCTCATATCATCATTGGATGGAAGCATGGGGAATTTTATTAGACTAATATCTAATCCGTTCGGCGAAACTGATACCTTGTACGACAAACACAGGCTAATTCTATTATGTAAGCCTAAGCCAAGAAGAATAGATGCGGTAAGATGTTGACCCGTAATTAGAAGTTGACAGTTACTTGTTGTTTGTTCGTGCGCGTGCGGCTGATAAGGCTGCTAACGCACGCGCTAAAATGAATCGAGCCAACAAGCTATTAAATCCTCCAGTAAACATTCGAGCAGGTTTTGAGTCTGCTCATAAAACAAAAAATTAAGCGTACCAGCAATATTCAGGAGGATGATACATATAATTAACTGGCAGAATAATGAATAGCCCAAACAAAATGTAAATGATATTCTATCCATTCTTTTTTCTCCGTAAAACTCGCTATATGATCTGAATTCTTTCCCATTATTATTATTGTAGAATATAAACTTTATTTAAACTCTAATCATTGTATAACCACCGAACGATGCTTGTAAGTACTATATGTCACATGTGTATACCTGTAAGGCCCTATAGGTACTTCGAATAAATACAGTACAATTCAATCTCCATTGTAGGACAGTCAAGTTATTCTGGAAAAGTTCAAAATAATATGATTTCCAAATGTAAACTTTAAGGATGAATTATTTTTGGACTTTGCATCATGCTTTTCAAAATTTAAAGCAGCATCAGAGGTGAGAGGGGTAGAAGGGGTGGTGTTTCCAGGATATCAAGTTTATTATACAATTGATGGACTCCTATTTAAGAACAGTTCAAACTGTTGTAAAGAGTGTGTATTAATAAATTATCCCATTTGGCATACTGTTAAAAAAGTCTTTGAAGAATTAAATGAACGACATGAAAGGTCCAACATGAATAAAGAGGTAGACGAATACATTACAGAGTGCCTCCTGTGAACAGAACAAGAATTTATACAAGCTTACTTATCAATATTTGGCCTCAGATATTTAAAATAAATGAAAACCAAAAAATCCTAATTAAACTTTTGGGACCCTACGTAACCAAAAGGACTGGAGATAGAATGATTTCAGCTGTTTGAGTTCACAAGACGCGATTTTTTACTATTGAGCTGATACCATAAAAATACCAGGCGGCAGCAGTACAAGCACTGTAAATCGAGAATTATTCTAACTGACGATGTAACGAATCCGCCTTATGAGAATAAAGCGTGCAGATGACAAAATAAAAAATTTAAGATATTTTTACGATTATAAGGCACTTATAAAACAATAATGAATTGATAAAATAAGTTGTTTCGGGTTTCGATCGTGTATAAAGCTACAAATTTTGTACAGGATCGAAACCCGAAGCAACTTATTTTATCATAATGGATCATCGTGAAAGCATCAAATCTATTATCAGTAAGAAATTTGGAAGGTCGTATGCAGTCCTAGATGGATCAATCACAAATCACGTAATTAAATTTGAATGGGATGATACTCCATATTATATTATATTATATTATATTATCATATTATACAGTGTTGCCGTGTAATTGCGCTGTCAATCGACGAACGGTCTACACAGCAAATGAATTATGGATTTGTAAAAAAACCTTACACTTTTTTCGAACAAAAATTGAACAATAGGGATTCAGAAGATATAATTTCGTACACTCTAAATCCCTTGGACCGAAATTCCGGTCCAAGCAATGACCAAACCTGCGATTTTGGTCCAATGGACTGACTTTCCGGTTCAATGGACGACTTCCTGGTTTGATGGACCAGAAAGTGGTCCAAGCTCAGACCAGGAAGAGTACGAGATTCCCGGTCTAATCGGACAAAATTTTTTTTACCGCTGCTTGGACCAGGATTCCAGTCCAATGGACCGCATTATCGGTCCAAGGGATTTAGAGTGTATGGCATCAGAATGCATAACAAGCAGGGCCGGCGACACAGCTTCATTTGAGGTGGGGAATGAATTTGATTGCACCCCCTCCCCTCCTCAAAAAATATTTTTTCATTTCCGGATTCATTGAAAATATCCAATAAAAAAAAGTAGAGCGGTCGCGGGACCGCCGACAGAAGTTTTGCTCTTCCGCGTTGAAGAAAAATCATAAATTTGATTGTTATTCGATTCATCGATTGGAAGAAAACAGCTATCCTCTCACTTTATGCATACATACACGCCAGTAAAAGAAATATTGTAGCAGAAAGTATAAAGTTGATCGCAATTAGAGATTCAAATTCCAAAAGAGTTAAATTAATAAAGTTTGTCAGTTTCAAGTGTTATATGTAGACATGAACTTTCAGACAAATCACTATTAGAACAATTCATTATTAATGCCTTTACTCGCGCGCAACGTGTGAGTCCGTGTTCAATACACACACGCGGCGCGTCGAATGTGCGCCGCGCCGTGTTCCCAGCAAGAGTGAGGATGGGCGAAAGGAGGAGAAATGTGAGAACGGGAAGAGTCACTGAGTCTACTATACATGTACTACACCGGCCTTCAGAACGGGAGGAAGGGAGAAAGAGAGAAAGAGAGAGGAGGGGGGGGGGGTGCTGCGTTGGTGCCATGCTATATACATTTTGTGTCGCATTTTTCGTGACGTGGACAGAGGAGGTGTTCCCGTTTTTCGCAGTTAGATCGCCTCGCTCAGAGTAAATATTATGTATACCCTTCCGAAAGAAGCAAAGCTTCAAAAGTTTTCTATTTTGCCACGATTTGGTCACGCTCAATTCAGTATTCTGCAAATCTTTGTTCAGAATCGATATCCGATTCTTCAGCAATTTCTGGCATGGGGGATTCCTCATCCGCCCGAATTTCGGGTGAAGACCGCTCCATACACCTTGTAGGGAAACCGCCGGCCATGATCACAAGTAATGGAAAGTCGTGTTGGGTATGGTGTTAGAATTGCTCATTCAGACATCATAACTCGAAAAGTACATATGGAAAATAGATATCTTTGGAGGACGAACCTGACGTCTATAATATGTGAGATAACGACTGTAATGTACATAATATAAGCCCATAAACCTATCATTATATAAGTAATATATAAACTAATAGAGCAATAAATGATTTTTCTTTTACCCTGCTGCCGAAATCCTTTATAAATGGATCATTTAGTTATTTTCCATCGAAACAATGAGGGCAGTCTTTACTCCCGTATTATCTTTGGCGGTTATCCTAAATTCCGTTGGTAAATATGTAACCATATATAATATTTATTACTTACAGTATATCGTCTTTGAGCCTCATTAAAATAAGAATGTGCATGATTCAAGATGCACTTCATTCCAATTGTTGCTATCATCATACGAACTTGCTTTGGTCCAAAAAAGTACAAAATCTGGATTTCGCAGGGAAGTATCCAGAATCTGTAAGATACCAAAAAGGAATTCGTACGTTTTTCAAAACTGGGAACTGCAATAAGCTCACGTAGAAGCAGGAATTTGTTTAGTTTAAGACTTTATGTTCCCTGGCAAAATATCTCAATTTAAAAAAAAACAGCAGTCTCCAATGCAAAAATTTCTCTATAATGTGAAAAACTGCGAAATATCTGAGAATCAGTCATTTTTACTAGAATTCACATTCTTCACGTATAACATATTGCTTGTATCGAGACAACCGTTCAGCATTACACGATATGAATTTTACTTGAAACTGTGCCCTATGAGGATAATTCTTCAATTCTGAAGACCAAAACGAGATAATACACTGTTTGCTTGATCATTTCAATTGCGAAAAATGTGTAAAATCGCAAATATCCAAAATTTAAAATTGGATTTTGAATGAAAAAACAATCTCCCAATCACGCGTTCCACGATAATAATGAAATAATACTTCTTTATATACTTGATAAGCATCCGACCAAATTCTATCGCATCGCACGCCACACCTTGCGGCACAGGTGGCAAATTCCATTGCAAACAGAGTCTCAAAAATATACTGCATTTTTGCATGGTTCAAAACTATATCAATTCTGTCGAATACCATATGGTATAAAAACGGCTGATTCTGCATTCATTCGAGAACTTACCCTAGCATTAGAAAGTCAATTCATTGACACTGTCACTATGTATATCGATGATTTGCTTATTGCTTCCCCTAGAAATGTTTATGATCATTTCCATGCTATATCTTGTCTTCGAAGTTTTTCAGGATCGAAATTTCACGTTAAAGTTGCATAAATCTCTTCTTTGTCTCGAATCAGTTCATTTTCTAGGCTACGATCTATCCTTTGAGGGGATCAGACCTTTACCTGATCAACTTGATGATATAAATAATTCTCCCATAACACAAAATTTGAATCAATTGCAACAGTTCATTGGATTATGCAGTTATTATCGTCAATTCAGTGTTCGTCACTCCAACTACGTGGACCCTTTTAGAGGGTTGCTAAAAGAAAAGAAACCTAGGATTTTGAATTATCATCATACCGTCCCCTATAACATTCTTAAACAAAACCTAGTTAATTGCATAACCTTAGGACAAATTATACCAGAAGTTCCGTTCAGATTGCAAACAGATGCCTGTAATTTAGGTATCAGTGTGTACTCTATCAATAAGACGAAAATCGTAATCGCAATCTAATTACCTCAGTAAGTAGATGTCTTACTGAGACAAAAAATAAATTACACAACCACTGAAAAAGTATTGTTGGCTATTACCTATGACGTTACCAAATTACGAGTCTATCTGATTGGAAATAAATGTACTATTATCACAGATCATAGAGGATGAACCCTTCAAAATTCGACGCTCTATCTAAATTCCGCTTAATAAAATGGAGCATTATATTGCAAACATATGATTTCGATGTTGTTTATTGTGCAGGTCGTCGTAACCTTGTTGCTGATTTTTTCAGTCGGGATCCTATAGGCCAGTTTGAAGAGGTTGAGCAACTTGAGCTTGCGATTAACTGTGAGGTTCAAGCTAGTGATTCATATATAAAGAATTTGATTAATAACATAGATTCGATTAAGTACAAGGATGTTTATCAAGTATACAAAGAATCATTATTTTATTATGATCACGTGATGCAAAATTGGCAAATTGTTGTACCTCAGCATTTAACACAAAAACTTTTGGATCGAATTCATTCAAAATTAGGACATCCAGATGTGTACAGGACAATAATGTACATCCAACGTTTTTATCACTGAAGAGGAATGAGCAAGGAAATAAAAAGATTGATTCTCTCATGCGATCTCTAACAAAAGGCGAAACACGTAAATGTTAAGATGGAGGGAATTGCTTGCCTGTTCGATCTTCCGAATCAGGAGATCTGGTCACTGCCGATTTTTTTGGTCCTCTTCCAATGTCAGTCGGTGGTGTTCAGTACATTTTTGTGTTATTGGATGCATTTTCAAAATATGTAAAACTGTACCCGATTGAATGTGCAAATACAAGAACTCTTTTGAGAAAACCTAAAGATTTTTATATACCGGAAATGGGAAAAACCAAGAGATTGGTAGCTGACAATGGAACGCAATTTACGTCACCAGTTTGGAGTAGGGAATGGCGAGAAGTGGGTATCAAACCAATTTCTTGTTCGGTTCAACACCCGCAAAGTAATCCCACCGAACGTGTTATGCGAGAATTGGGACGTTTATTCCGAACGTTGTACTCGGATGCACATACTCGTTGGGCAAAACATGTACCGGATATAGAATATTTTCAATATTACCACCCATGACAGTACAGGTTTTTGTCCGTTTGAATCACATTTTTCAATAAAATTTTTTAACAACGGAAAAAATTAATAAAAGTTTTGGATACAAGACACATACTCAGGGAAACGCGTCAACTGTTCCCTTACGGAAGGGAGATCTTGTGCTTTTGCGTGTCCCTAAACAATCGAAGAAAATAGATAAATTACAGAAAAATTCATTCATTTATATTTCGGCCTATATGAAATTTCAAAATCCTATGGCAACAATTCATATGAATTGCCTGAACCCGTTGATCTGACAGTATTTAAAGGAATGTATATTCGTGTCAGCCTTAAGAAATATGTTCAGAGGTAGAAGAGCTTTTGGCTTGTGAAGCCTGCGGTGGTACCTGGGGTTGTGTTTGATGTAAGGCATATTATATTTATAATTCTAGACTTCGAGTATATGTGTACGTTTATGATCAATTTATTGAGATGTTTGCCATTTATGATTCTACGAAAGAATAGTATTGTGGTATAATATAGGACTATGAATGATAACACAGCTCCACAAAAAAAATCTGAAAAAAGCTTC
>WSXT02041236.1:0-13331 GCA_011762715.2 Neuroterus valhalla | reverse complement strand
CGAGAGCAAATCTAACTAAATCATTAATATTTTCATGAATTCTGAGCATAAATATATGCAAAATCAATCTTATATCTCGGGCAACAAAACCACTGTAAACCAGTGTAATCGATCCACAAAACCGAAAAAATCGGCATTTCACTAGGATTCACTATTTCAATAGTTCAATGAAGTTAGTTCTGATGGTCCTGGTGAATAAAAAAAATCGGAAATGATATTGAGATTTTCCTGCGATATTTTGATACAATTGAAGATGGAAAAATCGTATCGGGAAAATCGATTTTCCCCACGAAAAAATCGATTTTTTCAAAAATCGATAGAAAATCAACATCCCTATCATCGACATATAAAGTGGACCGCTCATCTGGATGCGCGAACTCGAACGCAGTAGAAATAAAAGGAGACAGTGGTCTATCCTTTACGCCCAGTGATGGCGCTAGCCTTTTGTGGGTCCCGTTTCATTATTCACACTTTCCACAATCTATTTTTCCGGCAAATAATTCCCGGAACTTTGCCATGTAGTTTAGGAAATTATTTTCTCGTAAAAATATATTTAGCGTTGTGTGGAGATGCACGTGTATGCTTGAACGTGTCTTTTCATATAGGATAATTGAAGGGTTGCAATTCAAAAACGTATAAGCGTCATTTTAAGAGGGATTATTTTTGTATTTGAATAGGTGGAAAGTTGACCCTTCCATATTTCCAATGTTCAAAATTCGGAAATATTTATTTAAATTTTCAAAATTAAAGTTTCTTATTTCATTTGAATCAAAATTTTTATTAAATTTGCAAAGTTTATCTAATTGTCAAATATTTTATGCACGCTTACCAATGAATTATACAATTTTTCGGTTGATTTTTTACGTTAATATTTCATTTCCCAAGGGATGTTACCACTGTAAATAAGCATAGGTATTCATGCAAAATAAATAAGACAAGCTGAATTTAATGGATTCAATAAATTCACCAATGTAAACTTTAATATTCATGACATTAATTTTGTCCAAGTTGTTAATTTCGTAGTTTTATTTTGCAACGAATAATCATCGACACATATATATTATATGTCGATGCTGATGCTGTAAATAAATGTTTTTCTAGGTTATGACGTCAAGTCAAAAATATAACGCTCGCCACCCACGTCGCTTTGTGTTCGACAAACAAAGCACATAAAAACCATTTTTTTTTTTGTTATTCGGATTATTTATATTGAAAACTTCAAACAAGCTTGGGCCGTCAAAACCGAGGTTAGGTCCCCAATTAGGGGCCTGCTAACTACTCATACAGGCCTGATCCAAAACCAAGAGCCAATCAGAAAAAGCAAGACGGAGACAACCGAGCATGCATCCTATGTCCCTCCTTTTCTACACTAAAATGGATGCGCAGTGGACATGAGCGGTCCAGTTTATATGTCGATGGTTCCACTTCTGTTCGGCAAACACACAGGGGGTACTTCTCCTTAGTACTCCTTCGTGCCTTAAATGCAGTAACTTACGTCAGGAAAATCAGGTTACTTACCGGAAGTATAAGAAACAAATGAGAAAAAAGCGAGTTTGAAGTTTGGATACGACGCATGCCCTGCATAACGCAACTTTTGTGTTTTTCTATCTTAACATCGATTCTCTTCATTCAAAATTCCGAAGGAAAAAAATTTATTATGGCAATCCTTTTACGAATCAGTTAATACGAATGCTACAGTTGTTTATAAGTGCATTTATTGCAGTGAACTTTACGTAAAAAAACGCTACACGTCCAATAAAGCATTTGGAAGAAAAATGTTCAAAGTAACCTCAAACAGTCAAAGAAATGTTCAAAAAGGAAAGAATAAGCAATCAACGACAGCCTTCGTCGCATGGTGATGGCGATAATAACTGTAGATATATTTAATTACATTTTTCTTAGACTGCTTTTTAGGTTATAGACCGGCTGTCAATTCCTAACCTAACTCAAAAATATCTATAGATTTCTGGGATTTCTAAATTTAGTATATTTTCATGGCTCACATTTATACTGTTTACATGTTTCACAATATTAAAATGTTCTAAACACTTCAAATAAGAAAGAAGTCTTGATGTAGTTACTATAACAACGTTTCTCACAATTTCAATACATAATATGTTAGGTGTTTCACAAAATTCATGTTACAACCATATGCAGAAAAATTGTATAGAATTTTCCTGAAATACTGTCAAAATTGAGGTACAGATCTACCCGTAGTTATGCGGGCATTTTCAAAACATTTTCAAAACGTAGGATACTTTCGCACATTTTCGATACTTTGATTGAATAAACATTTTTATAAATTTTTTGAAAACGTTTGGCAAACGTTAGACCAAGCAAAATTTGAGCAGATTAAATTTCCAAACGTCTTCAAAACGTTTGAGCGACATTTATAAAACGTTTATCCAACGTTTGTAAAATGTGTGTCAAACGTTTGCGAAACGTTTTAACAAGATTTGAAGAACAATGGATCGAAAAATAAAAAAAAAAATTTAGTAGCTCATATATACTTTTAATGTTATCTAGACCATACCCTTATTCGTAATGATAAGTTTTCCGTGTTTTTTCTTGTAAACATATGTTTGAAAATCGTATATATAGTAATCACCATAGTTTTCTGCCACTTGTGAGAAAGATCACGTCATCTATCAGATAAAATTTGATTGGCCAAACGTTTTGAGAACGTTTGTGGAACGTTTTTGAAAAGTTTTATTCACTTGAGTCTCAAAAATCAGCGGAAGTATCCAACGTTTTCGAATTGTTTTTGGTTTTCCAGAAAACGTTATAAAGACGTTTGCAAAACGTTTGTGTGTTATTCGGGTTCTTCTTTTTTATGCATTCTGATTTTGTCCTGCATGGTTTTTGACTTTTTCCGAGTGTTTTGAAATAAGAATTTCATTTATTTTAAGAAAAAGAGATAAGACAAATCTAGCAGCTTTCTAGGGATTTGTTTTCTAATGAAATAAGGCCTTCAATTAGCTTTAATTATCTTTCAAGAAAAAACGTCAATTACTTTTAGACTGAGTAAGTTGAATTACATAATTGATTCTACTAGCCTGATAAACGGACAGTTATAGATTATAACCGAAAAGTCAAAACAAGGAGATACATTCTGAAGAATAAGAAGTATATTGTGTATAAAACTATAAAATAATTATAATCCACAATTTGTATTGCTATGTAGGTCTAAGTGCATTGAATATAAACATCATTTATGTTGAAAAACAAAGCGAAATAGTACAAAATTAATGTTCTGGTAAATTCTCGCATTCTCGGTAACGTTCTCCGCTACCTTCTCCAAACTTTGTTACCGAGAGTTTTCTAACTCTAGATACTTCTACTTACCCTTATAATTTCTTGTCATGATATAATGGGTGTTCCGAAAATCCTTCAAAAATATATGCAGATCGGGCAAAAATATTCAAAAATATGTAAAAATGACTATACCTACGATTTATTTGATTTCGACTTTGTTGTTCCAGAATATCTGTACCTTTCATAATATGCTAAATAAGTTTAGAGGGTGGTCGAACATTTTATAAAAAATATTTTGCGCAAAAAAGTCTTTATCTTCTATTATTTGGAATGAACAATTGTGAACCAGTTTCTCACTCAATAAAATCTTCTTTATAAAAAAAATTTTTCAAGCTCAAATTATGAATAGTTCGGATGATTATTATTGAGTTTCATCAGAAAATATTGAAGTAGCGGAACCAGACAAGAAAACTTTCAATAAATTTTGTGCACTTTTTTCATTATGATTTCAGAACGGAGTTTCACAAAAATTCCGAAGCTTTACGAAATTCTGCCTCAATGTGGGTAATTCACTGGCAGAAAAGAATGTATTGTTATTCAAAAGAAAAATGACACATGACTTAAACTTAAAGCGGTTAACTTTTCGGCGATCACCCATTAATACAAATAAATTAAGATAAATTTGAGTAAATTTCGATGAATCTGCATCAATCTTAATGGACTCGCATGAATCCATAAAAATAACTTCAACAATAAATTTATAGTATATATTCAGCTATTAACGTCTTCAGTAAGAGATATAATTTTTCTCGAATAATTAACAATGAACATATTTCCTCATTTTTATTCTTGGAAAAGAAGAACAACGGGAGTAAGTGCTTCTCCTTATGAAAAGCAGTATGGCTCTCTAGGTGGGGATTTTTATTTCACAGTCAATATATAAGTGAAAGATACCGCTAAAATCCACAATCGTTTTGGTGCACGTTCTCTGGTTCTATGCGGAAGCTGTCACCATGGACGTGAGTTCCATAAAAAAATACCACCACATTACCGTTATTGTATTCTATTTTTCACCTCTTCTTTTTCAATTTTTGTAATCTGTAATGTATCTTGAAACTAGTTCAACTGGAATATTATTTCAACATAATCGGGTATAGTGCAAAGTTTCTATTTATCATAAAGTAATACTATAAAAGAAAAATTTAAGGGGAAAAATATTAATTCTATAGAAAAAGATGTGGTTAATATTTTCGGCAATTCGGGGACTTTTCACATTTTCTTTCCTTCAATAAGGACGAAGTATATCAACTCCACACTATGATGCCTAAAAAGATTTTAACTCAGAATTTTTGAAACGCTTCTTTCTAAATTTACACTTTGAAATGTTCAACATTATGTCCTTCAGTCCTACCTATTCAAATGATACAATTTTGAAGGATTCTTCCTCAAAATTTCGAGAACACCATACAATCTGAGACTCGAGAATGTTTGAATTTACTTGACTTTACTTCTCAAATTTATTTATTTTGTTCTCAAAATTCCCCTATAAGTTCACTCTCATTTTCAAAAGATCATTTAGACATTCTGTTTCGTGGTTTTGGGTCTGAAAATGATTTTTCATATTCTTTCGTTTCTATAAATACAAATCTTAGGGCTAAAAGATTTTCATCTGTTTCAATCGTTCGTATTCATTAAATAATGAACCTTTAATTTTATATAACGAAAAAAAGTTTTCGAACGTATTGTGGAGATAGGAATCTCGAAATTTGTAAATAAATTCGGATTACTAGTCTGAAATAGCTCCTGCACATAAATATTTTTCTATAATTCTTGCAACTTTTTTCTTCTTCAATTAACCTAGCAAGTATTCTCATAGTTCACTTATATTCCTTGTCAACTTTATTGCAATGCTGCTTTGTTTTCGGAAATCAAGGATCCGAAAAATACACTAGAAAGGATGTCCCAATTAAATTCAAGTGAATTCAGAGGAACATAGAGAGAATCAGAATAATTCGAAGGAATTCATGAAAATTTTAAGAGGCAGAAAACAATTTGAAAGAAAGGGAAAAAACAATCGAATTTTTCAAAATAAAAGTGAACTCACAAGGTGACCTCCAGCTCACCTAATTTTTGTTTTGGTCGATACTCTCCTCAGTGATAGACACCCACTACAGGTTTTCTGAGAAAAATCAGGAAGGCGCAATTTTCGACCATTTTCGTGAAAAACGCATTTGAAGAGTAACGAGCGGATGGTAGTTGAGCAAGCGTGAATGTTTTTGCAAGCACCTGGTAGCTCACCTGGTAAAGCGTTTGGCTGATAATCCCAAGGTTGCACGCTCGAATCTCGCTGCCTACACTTTTTTTTAAGCAAAACTGTTTATTCATTCCTTTCCTAATCATTTTCATTAAAATTTTAATTTCTAATGATTCTTCAATCATTTTTTCAAATGAAAACTCCGTTTCCACTCTTTATTATCTCTCGTTTGGAAAGTTGTGTATTTTATTTCAAATTATTAATCATTCAATTATTTGTAGTATTTATATATTTAATTTCAATTAGGAAATAAGTGCTTCAAACATAAATTGTACAAAATCAAAATGTTTTATACAAAATACCAAAAATAAAAGACAGGAATAATAGGCAATTATCTTTTAAACATTTATTAACTTACATTAACATTTATTCTGAATAAATATTATACATATGTATCATCAGGATTACGTTGTACCGCCTTGCTTCTACGACGAGTATTACTCTAGTTCATGCAATACTACGTGTTATCCTGATGATATATATGTATAATAATTATTTAGAATAAATGTTAATGGAAGTTAATAAATGTTTGGAAGATAATTGACTATTATTCCTGTATTTAATTTTTGGTATTTTGTATGAAAAATTTTGATTTCTTACAATTGTTGTTCAAAACACTTATTTCCTTATTCAAATTGAGAATATAAATACTAAAAATGAAGAAATAATTAATAATTTTGAAGAAGATACACAACTTTCCAAACGAAAGATAATGAAGAGTTAAAACAGAGTTCTCATTAAAAAAATTATTAAACAGTCATTAAAAATTATAATTTTATTTAGAATTGTTGAGAAATGAATAAATAAACAGTTTTTCATTGATAAAAAAAGTGCTGACAGCGAGAATCGAGTGTGCAACCTTGCGATTATCAGCGAAACCCTTAACCAGGTGAGCTACCAGGTGTTTGCAAATACATTTACACCAGCTCAACGACCATCCGCTCTCAATTCTTCAAATGCATTTTTCTCGAAAATGGTCCAAAATTGCGCCTTCTTGATTTTTCAGAAAACCTCTAGTAGGTGTGTATCATTGAGGAGAGTATCGACCAAAACAAAAATTAGGTGACCTGAAGGTCCCCTTGTTATTCATTTTTGCAAACATTTTTTTATTTCATTTTTATAGTTATTTGTCCTATTCGAAATGAATTCATTTTATGGTTTTTTATAAATGAAGCAAAAACTACTTGTACTATCAAAAAGTTAATTTTACCGAATTTGTAGATCTTTTTTTGGTGCACAAGTTCAGTTCGTTTATATTTTCCCGTAAATTCAGATGGGTCCAAATAAATACAGAAAAATCTGAATACCTCAAGTCTAAAATATTATTTGAAGAATTAGGTCAACTAGAAACGATTCAGGAATATGAAAAAAAATCACATTTATGTAGTTTAAAGTAAATAGAGAAAAATCCAAAAGAAATGAAAATAATTTTTTAAAGGCTAAAATGCTCAACATTTTATGAAGTATTTGAAATGCTTCAGAGAAATTGAGAAAAACTGGAAAAAATCATAAAGTAAATTGAAATTAATACAATTGAGTGAATTTAAAATATTCGAAGAGAATTCGAAAGAATTCTGCAGAACCTGCAAAATACTGGAGGATTCAGGACAATTCGGAATCAGATAAGTCACCAGTGAAATTTTTCATATTTATCAAGTTTTTTGGATTTAGTGAAAACAGAGTAAATATAAATGTTTTATAATATGTAAGTACCCAACGTGAATTCAAGAGTCTGAAGGGTAAATTACAGAATTTCAAGTTCCAAAAAAGGTTTTTTTTTAATCTAGTAAATTTCAAGGAACTTTCGGAAACTTCGGGATGGATTTAGAAGAAAACAAAGGAATTCTAAAAAATTAAATTATCACAAAAGTCATCATTCATATTATTTTGAACCAAATAGGTTGAATTCCAAACAAGAAATATCATTTTCGAACAAGGAAAAAAATCCCCAACAGAATCGTGGAGTTTTTAAGGCCAAGAAGGTAAATTCCAAATCAGGAAGTTCTCTTTTACTCCGAAAGATGGATTTATGATAAAGAAAAATGATTCTCTTACCATAAAAGATAAACTTTGAACAAGAAAAAACATAATTTCGAACTAAACAAGATCAGTTTTCAACAAACGAGGTCATTTCCAAATTTTCGGTAATAGAGTGGAAGATCACTATCTTCTTTCGTGATCTCAAGTATTCGATCTGATTCAAAATTTATCTTTCGCAGCTTCAAATTTGAATATTTCTTGAAGAATAAATATTTGCAGTTCATGAAAACTGTTCTCTCAAAAATTCGTCGTCTTGGCTTGAAAATGCAACTATTCTTATTCGAATTTACTCTTCCTGCTCAAAAATCAAACTATCTTGTTGCGAATGTATCTGTTCAATTAATTATTCATTTTTCTTCGTTTGGACTCATCTTTCCCGGTAAAATCTCATATTTCGGTCTATAAAATCACCTTCATCGTTGGAAATTCATCTTTCTTGGTCAGGATTAACTTTATTGTTAGAAATTCAACTTTTAAGATTGGAAATTTTGCATTCTTCTAAAAATCTTGTCTTCTTAGCTTGAAAGTTTATTAATTTAATAAGCCGCAGATGCAACTTCTTGGATTTGAACATTATAATTTTCTGGTTATCAACAGACAGATTAAAAAAATATCTTGTTTGTTCATCATTCATCTTCCCAGATTTCAGAGACAACTGTTTTTGGAAAAATTCGTTTGGCTATTACTCTATTTTTTGAATATTCTTATCTCGGTTTAGAAGTCTACGAAATGTATTCTGGAATCGTCAGATGAAATAATTTGATATAATTTATCAGTAATGTTCATTTAAGTGCGAACATTATTTTTCTTCTTCTTTTTCATTCTGACAGTAATTCTTGATGAAAATGAATTTTTTTATTGTTGTATATCCTCTATATTAAACTTCATTGTCAATTTGCGAACATAAGATTGATGTTTTCAATTTGTAGCTTTTTGTAGAATCCTTCAAAAATGCAAAAAAGCAAAATTCACTCCTACCTTCTGTTTATCCAAGATATAAAAAACTGTATTCAAAGATGGCTACCAGAGTTTCTGCAAGGCCGCTTAAACTAAACAAAAAACTCGTCATTAGCTGGATATTTAATTTCAATGACACATTCAGAAGTGAGCCATGTATATATCGATTTAAAGTTTCTAATTGATTTGCTTATGAGTGAATTGCCAAGGTTTTTCAGAATCATAAGTTAGAACGCAGTACAGTTTATGTCAATTAAAAAATTATTAACTTTGCTAGCTGAGCGCGGTACATAAGGAAGTGTACTCCCTTGAAAAATTTAATGGAAACAGTACTTGATCATTAGGAGTCTTCAGTAATTTGGAAAACAATTTTGTAGCAATTTATAATTTCAACATTTCTAACTGCAACTGATATCAAATATCGATAGCAGTTTCGGAAATTTTCAATGCGATACCAAATATTTATTTGTTGATTATGTGGAATAATTTTGAGGGAAAAATTGACAACTAATAACTTTTTGAACAAGAAATAAAGACATGAGAATTATAACCAGATGAGAAAAAAATTTTTCAAATTAAATTCCTTCTGATTTTGAATAATTTGGAATCAATGTTATCGATGAATAATAGGGATATGTAGTATTCATATTCTTTGCTAGAAATATAATATTCTTGGTTAAAACTTCGTCTCATTGCTGAAAACTGATGTATTTTGTTGAATATTTGTCTTTTTTTGGTAGAAAATTACTTTTTTTTTCGTTCTCAAATCGTATTTTTAATGAAAAGATCGTTCCGTAGAGAAGGATAATATTTCTGTTAGGGATTTTTTGTTAGGTTGAAATACTAAGAATTTATCCTCCCGTTGAAAGTTTATATTTTCAAGTACCAAATCCAACTATTCGAATATATTGTTGCATTTGGTTTTGATTCGATCTATTCGTTAAAAAAGTATGTCTTTTTTGGTGAAAAGTTATTTTTCTTTATTAGAAATTCAACATTTTGGATTGAAATCCAAGAGTTCTTGTTGAAACTTCGTCTTCCTGGGAAATTTTGTTTTTCAGGTTTCATATTCTGTAGCAAACATTTTATCCTTTTTGGATCAAATTATAACTGTAATGTATAAAATCAATCTATTCCGGTTAAGGACTCTCATATTAGGTTGAACATTCCTCTTTTCTATGAAAATTCATCGTTTTTGTTCCAAAATTCAACCATTTAATAGGCTATTCCTACATATTGTGGAAAATGTTCTTTTATCTTGTAGAGAACTAGAAATGTAATCTTCTTGGTTACAAATTTGACCGATTGGTCCAAAATGGATGTACTTTGTTGAAAAGTAGTCACCTTTTTGGTCGAATACAACTTCTATGGATCAAGAATGAAAATATTTTTGATCTGAAATATTGACGATGTATCTCCATTCTTGATTGAGAATTCTTATCTTTTGGTTGATAGTTCGACTTTTTGTTATCAGTTCGTTTCCATCGTTGAACAATTATCTTTTCTGATAAAAATATAGCTCAATTAGTTAAATATTTATCTGTATTTTTGAAATTTTGTCTTTTTTGTTAAACATTCGTCTTTTTTAGTTCAAAATTTGACTTTTTAATTGAAAATTCTTGTGAATAGTGTTCAAGTTCTCCTAAATAACAGAAAACTAGAATCCTATCATATGTGGAAAAAATACAAGGGTGGGACATTAATTTAATTCGGTTAAGTATTCTTATTCTAGCTAGCAAATTTATTTTTTTGTTGAAAATTCGTATTTATTAGTAGAAAATTCAACTATTTGAGGAAGGACATTTGTGTTCAATGTGTTTAATTTCCTTCCCTTATTGAAAACTGGAAATATAATCTCCTCAAATTAGGAGTTCAACTTATTGGTTGATAATTATCAACCAATGAATTGAATTCCCAATTGAAGGATAATACATAATCAATTATAATTTATGTATTTTGTTGAGAATTCTTAATTTCTGGTGGAAGGATTTTTTTTCTTGGAAATTTCAATACTTGTTTCTAAGTTCACTCCTTTTGAATGAAAATTGTAATTTTTCATAGAAAATGGGTTTTTTCTAATAAAAAATTCAACCGCTTAGTTCCAAGCTTATTCACTTTCTTGAAACGTAGTATTTCTAGAATTTATTTCTTCTTCAGAAAAATATTGACTGTGAATCACCATATCTGATCAAGAACTTTCCATTTTCGGTTGAAAATCTATAAACTTCATTGGAATTCTCATTTTAGTTTTTCCAGAGTGCAAGGCGGAAATCGAACCCACAACCAGCCGGCGTGGGTTCAAAGTGCATGCCTTAGCCCCCACGACCAACTAACTGGCCACTCTTCTGAATCTTTCATTTGCTTCCATAACTTCCCATATTGAGACGAATCACGTCGAATGGGCACCTCAATTTCCAGCCCAAGCAAATGTAATAAAATGATTATATCAATCGAATCTTTCTAATATCAGTAACGTATAAATGTTGGACTTTCGACGGAATAATTGTTTAACTTTTTTTTCGTGCAACAAACATTTATGACTTTGTTTTGATAATAATTCATTGCGTTCAAACTGTTGAATATTTTTCGACGAAAATTGGTACACGTACTATTGAAAGAGAACTCTTTCAGATGACAAATATTGCGATGATCAATAAATAATTTTTCCATATTTTTAATAACATTTTTAGAAACAATTGACATAATAATCAACTTTTCAAAGCTCAAATCGTCCAGATCTCTGGTGATACATGTAAATACTATTCAAGAACGACAATCTGAAAAAAACTTCACTGCCCGCCATTAATTTGCTCAGAAAATGTATAACTGCGAAGCGCGGTGTGATTATAAGAATTCGAGTCATAAACTAGATAAACCTTAAAGAATTGAAGGGCTTTGAGGCATAACTGATTTTGAAAATTGCCATGAGTTTTGCGGAATCAATTTGTTTAAACAATTTCTTTAAATAAATTATAGATATAAGAGTTGAGAAAATAATTACAAAGAAAAAAACTTATTAAATGAAAAAATCATATAAAGAAAGGAATTTAGGAAAAATTTTTTTTTTAAATGTAACACAAAATAAAAGAAACATTTACACAATAACTGACCGGATAGCAAAAATAATCTAAATTTTAAATCCATAAATTTTTCGAATAATTTACACTGCAACCTCAAACTGAATTCACCCAAACTCGATCCTTCTTCGAAATGAGATCGTGGATGGCTCGTGGACGAGACGGTGCGGGAGTTTGGAGAGGGGCGCTCTCCTCGCTCCACTCTCCGCCATCCTTGCGTGTATTCGGCCCTGACTGTTTACGTTTCAGCTCACTCGAACTTCTTCCAAGGCCGTCGATACCCCAGCCCGAAACTGTATTAAGTTTGAGGTTCCAGTGTATTTGGTTAAACAGGCTTATTCAAAACAGCTCAATCAATACTAAGAACACATTTGTCTATATACTATAAGATATAAAAAGAGTACTTATTTAAAAATACAATTCTTTATGAATACAAAGTAAACAAAAAAAAAAAAAGAATTCATTCCAACAAGTTTTTTTTGCAAAACTAAGGGCACACTTGAAATTAGCGCACGGAGAAACCCTTCAGTTAACAAAGGTTGCATTTGTATTATTATTCATTTTCTTGTAGACGTTTAAAACCTTATTAGGATTCAATATAAATTATGAAAAATTAATTATATAGTCATTGGGTTGTAACAAATTGTATTTTAACTATAAAATATAATGCTTCGGACATATCTTCTCCGGTAAAATTAGATTTTAGAATTGATTTTGCAAAAAAATTGAAGCAAGCAATAATTTATTTGAAGAAATTGTTTACACAAATTCATTTCGCAAAACCCATGGCAATTTTCAAAATCAGCTATGCCTCAAAGCCCTCAAATTCTATGAGGTTTATCTAGTTTATGTCTCGAATTCTTATAATCACGCCATATTTTGTTTAGAAAAATCTAAACAAATTATTTTGGAAAATTCGGTTTCTTCAGTCTCTTCAAAATTCGATTACAAGCATTTCTAAATGAATTTTGTTTTATTTTCTTCAAGATTCGCGACATGTAGTAAAATAAATGGCGGGCAGTGCAATTTTTTTCAGATTGTCGTTCTTGAATAGTTTTTACATGTATCACCAAATGTCTAAATGATTTGAGCATTAGGAAGGTAATGATTATGTCAATTGTTTTTAAAAATGTTATTAAAAATATGGAAAAATGGTTGTTCGACCATCGCAATATTTTTTATCTAAAAGAGTTGTCTTTCAATAGTATGTGTACAATTTTCGTCAAAAAATATTCAACAGTTTGAGCGCAATGAATTATTATCAAAACAAATTCATAAATGTTTTTTGCACGAAAAAAAATAGTTTAATAGATTATTTTGTCAAAAGTCCAACATTTACACGTTACTGATAGTGTGAAGATTCGATTGATATAATCATTTTATAACATTTGCTTGGGCTGGAAATTGGGACGTGATTCGTCTCATTCCTTTTTGCATTCCCGTTGATCTTTGCTCTCCCTGTGTCTTCCCTACTAGTTTTTGTTCTATTTCTCAACATTCTTTTATTTTTCCTCAGATTTCATATCCAACGCGAGGGAGATTTATGTAAATCTGTTGCAGGCAGACTAACCGAGTACTGCCTGACTTTTTGAAAGACTTCTGAGAATTCTGAGCGAAGATCGTAGGGACGACCAGTGACTACGTTCAAGAGATGCTCCTATTAAAATTCTTCCAATTTGAAATTGTCA
>WSXT02041214.1:0-12966 GCA_011762715.2 Neuroterus valhalla | reverse complement strand
AAATCGGAACAAACCAGCCTACCTAATACACCATCCAGTTAGTATATAGAGATCAGTGGGGTGACCAGATGACTAAGTAGGAAAAGAAGGATCCCCCACTCCTCACCATCTCCCATCATTAGGTTTCCCCGCCCCTAGCCCGATTTGGCGCGTGATTGGAAAATTAGAAGAGATTATTATGTTTATATATGGGTAAATTAACCTTTAGTGGTCACACTTCCTAAAAATAACGTATGGCCACATGGGGTCAAAATGACCCGATGCAAGAGAAAACAGTTGCTAATTGCGTTCTTTTTATTGTATCGACTTAAATTTTATGCAAAAATAAACTTTAGTACTTCCTCTCCATGATCAATTTGATTTTATACTTTTTGAAAATTTTTCTGCACCCAAAAATGAAAAAAAAAAAAATTTCCAAAATGTTGACCTTCTCTGATAAAAAAATCTATTATTTCAATTTTTGAGTGCAGTTAAAAAAACTGCATTAGTTCGAAAACTGCCTGAGTCTATCGACTCAAATCTTGTGCAAAAGTAAACTTTGAGACTTTGATTTTATAATCAATTAAAAAATTATAATTATAATTATAATTAATATAACCAATCAAAAAATTTTCGGGATTGTCTTTTTTTACTGAAAAAAATTCAAAATTTCAATTTTTTGAGCTAAGTTAAAAAAACTGCATCAAACTACATTAATTGAAAAACTGCCAGGGGTCATGTGGACCCAGTGTGACCACTACGGGTTAAACAAATAACAATAAATAATATAAATAAATATTATAATAGGTCCTCTTATAATAGGTTCTCTTTGGTCCTTATTTCCGAAATTTATTTATACATTCATTTTGGAATCAACTTTTTATTTAAACAATGCAGCAATATAATATGCAAATTATTGTACATACTTCTCATAATTTCCTATTTTTTCAAAAAATCGGCGTTTTCTATTTTGTTTAAATCTTGATGAAATTCGAGACATGTCAAGTTTTCAAAGTTGAACTGAACAGTAATAATATTTCTAACAAACGCGATTCGACGTAGTTGGAGATGTTGATGATGTCGAATAAGATTAAATTACGTTGGTCGCTCTACTGAATATTTATGAGTTAAAAAGTACGTTCGGAATTCGCGTTATGCCTAAGAAGGGTAAATAAATATTGCGCTATTTTGATAAGTTCCGAATAGGAATCTATGTTTTTGTTTGCCGCAAAAAATCACAAATCTGCAAACTGTAAGACTTTTTAAAGTATCCAACACCATTTTTTCCCTTTAAAAATTATTCGAATCCACATAAATCAGCAAAAGGAGTCCGGAGCCATTTCGAAGTCAAAAATTTGGTGGACCTCTTCTTTATCGACACACGTTATAAAAAGAGGTCCGTTCGGTTTTCGACTTGGGAGTCCTACTGCAGCTTCAGAAAGCATCATTTCTGTGAGAGAAGTGCTGCGCAAACGCAAACGTCGCAACGAATGAGGAAATCCAAGTAACTTTGTCATCGGTCAAACGACGAACGGTATTTCCCTCGACCTGAGGCTTTACTCGAAGAGACTGTAAAAAAATTTGGGTCCGCAAAATAAAAAAACGGAAATATCGTGAAAATGTCGAAAAAGAAGGACGGAAGGACAAAAGTCGAAAAAGAAGGACATGTCCTTCCAAAGGAGGACGTCTGACCACCCTGGTTTTATGCAAAAGATGACTCGCGAATTTATTGGAATCTCCACGTTTTGAGACCCCCTGAGTCAGAAAAAACGGTTTTTACGACGGTGTCTGTCTGTCTGTGTGTCTTTAATCTGTATACTCGAATTGAAGAATACGTGGGCTGTGAACGGTGAAGTTCGAAATGATTGAAAAAAGGCGATTATCGTCTCGATCTACAAGGGAAAGGGTTAAGACGACTCACAGTGGGCTAGATTTGAAAAAAGGCGGACAAAAATAAAAAATCAACGTTTTTTGGACTGCATATTCCAACGGCTCCTGTGACTTTACTCTAAAACTCGCTCTTAATGTAGAGAGCTGTTAACTCTTTGTTCAAGTGTGTGACATCGATTTATCTCAATGGAAAGTGATCCTGGAGGTTTGTATAATATTTTCTCACGTTTTGATGTTACTTAATTATAATTGATAGTGTGTTGCAAAAACTGATACTGCCTGAGAAATATGATATTTTTATTGACAAGTACTTGACATGAATTTGTTTATAAAGTTTATCGCTCACTACCGCCCGGCCTACTGTGATGTTTTTTGTGAGCCACATACTATATGGAATCAGAAAATTGTGGATGCGCTTGCCGAAATTGCCCTATCCGTTTGTAGTACAACAAATAGTACCTATATGTGGGCTCCATTGTATGGCTTGGTGTTTCAGAACCGACAGGCGCTGCCCAGTTAACATCAACAAGGACACAAATTTCCGAAAATTTGAACAATTTTCTTCATCTAGAACCAACAGAAATGTTGCAAGTTTCAGAAGAAAAATGGACTGTAGAAACGAAATCTGATTTCATTATCCATCAAGATGACGAGGAAAACTTAGGAAAGTATTGTCAAAATCAAAATCAAGTGGAAAGAATCCAAACGGACAACAGGAGCGTTTGAGGAAAAAAATTCTGAGTAATTGATTCTTACTATTGAAGTGAGTGAAAAAAAATGATTACACACGAAGAAAAATGGAGTGTCAAACTTTGAGTGTCAAAATATTGATGGTCATTTTTACCTTCCAGAGTGTATCATGTACGATCAATAATTTTTTCTCTTTGGTCAGAGAGACACTTTTTTTATGTTCAGCTGAACTATCCGCAGAAAATCAGACTTACTTCCAGGGATGATTGAATCGATACTTGAGGTTGGTTAAGTTGGATATATATATTGATTCTAGTTGTTTTTACCATTCCAGAGTGTAAGGCTGACTATCTAGGATAACGTAATTTACACTCTGGAGTTGTCAAGTGAACCATCTCCAATTCGGGTGTTGCGCACGCAAGTTAAAGGAAGCGCCATTTTTCACAAAGCACGCGCTAGATGTTAAAATTTTGTCGAGTTTGGTGGAGTGTTGTGTGCATTGAAATTTTTCTGATGTGATTCGCATAAAAAATATCTGTGATTATTCATTTTACTTAATGTAAAAGTCTCGATACCTTATGAGACAGACAATTTCGATGTTGGGGTTAGAACAATATAAGATAATGTTATAATATTAGGCCTGTATTGTAAATCATTTGCAATAACATTACAAATTACTCAAACTATAATTTCATTCTATAACCTTCATCTTTTCATTTGCAGGTAATATCCACAATTTAATGTCATCAGGATCAGCTGCTGAATTTAATTCTAAGATAAAGCTGTTTTGATTATCAGAGATATAGTTGTTTTGACCATCACAGATAATCATTTTGAGTATCTGAACATAATAGATTTAACACTCTTGGGGTAATCAAGTTTACACTCCAGGATAGTCAACTTTACATTCTAGGATAGCTAAGCTAACCTTCAAATTTTGACACTCCACGGTTGGTATGCTACACCATCTAGAGGGCTGTCCCATAGTTGAACCTGAAATATGGTCGATCTTACACTCTAGATGTTCAGGTTGACCATCCATTTTTCTCCGTGCATTAACGATTTTTCTATACATTTGGATGAAAAAATATCGTTAATACGACAAGAATTCTGACTAAAAAATTACGCAGTACGAGTTATTTTAAGAAGATACTATGTAAAAGTTTTGAGATTCCAATTATTGATGCTTACGATTCAAAAACAAACTGTATTTTTTCACCATTATCCTATGCTGAAATTGTCATTTACTGACCTATAAAACTTGTATCAGTGAATTTTCTGAAGTAATAAAGGATTTCTAGTAATGTTTTCGGTCATATTGTGTCTACTCTTCATTATTCATTGCAGTTTTCTTTATTATTGACATAAGAAACCTCAGATCAGCATAATAAAAATCAAAGAAGTTTTATGGGAAAACGATCGCCATATTGGATACGGCATTATGTTTTTTAGACTTTTCAAGGGCAGATTCATGATCAGCGATATGAAAAACCCTTTCAGACTAATTTTGAAAGTTCTTGAAAAGAAATTAGATTTTTGTCCACTTTTTCCGAATCTAGCCCACTGTGCGACTGTACTAAATGAAGAACAATCAGCTCTCTTCGTACTGAAGGTACAATATATGTCATAACACTTAATTTTAAGATAATGAAAATAACTAAGGAGAGGATCTAGGAAGATCACTGTACGAGAATGACGGTTCTCGGTCGCTCAAAATTACAGAATTCTACTGTGTTTTGAAATACACAAAACCACCTTCAGCTCGCAAATCTTCCAAATTAAACAAAATGAAGCCAAAAGTGTTTGTAATTGAACTTCAGAGAGACTCACAAAGCCAAATTTTCGAAAACAATCATTTGTTTAAAAATTTTTTACAAATAAAATATGATGAAATCAAGTTCTTCCGAAACCTAATTGTATAACCCTTTCGTGAATATAAGACTTCGAATCATGAACTAGATAAAAAATATAGAATATAAGGAGCTTGAGACATAGCTAATTTTAAATTTAGCATTAGTTTTGCAAAATTATTTTTCTTAAGCAATATGTTTGAATGAATTATTTCTAATTCCAATTTTTCTGCAAAATATATTCTTAAATCTAATCCTACTGGAAAAATATGTCCGAAGCAGTATATTTCATATTCTAAATACAATTTATCACAACCATATGACTAAATAATCAATTTTGCATAATCTATATTAAAGCCTTATGAGGTTTCTAGTACCTGTAGGGAAATTAATTATAATACAAATAGAGCAAATATAACTAAGAGGTTTTTTTCGTGCGTTGAGTTCAAGTTTGCCTTTATAGTTTTGCGAAAAAAATTTTTGGAACAAATTATGTTTTCTAAAGTAATTTTCAATTCATAATCAATTGTATCTTTAAATTGGAACTATTTTTAAATCTTGCTGTACATAAACAAATATGTTCTTATTATTGATTAAGTTGTTTTAAATTAATCTGTTTGAACAAATAATTTTTTCCGTGAATGTTTTTTGTATTTTATGTTACATTAAAAAAAATATTTTTTTTTTCTTTAATTTCATCATTTTCTTGTGATCTTTCCATTCATCAAATTTTTTTTTTTGTTATAATTTTATCAAATCTTATATCTTCAACTTATGAAATAGGAGCTTGAAAAACAGAATCATTTTTCTCTTATTCTTCAATTAACATATCTTTTGCTGTTTTATCGATTTGAAGTTCTTTTTTCTATCTTGTATCTCATATGTCATGGAATATAGTTTCATAGTTACTATAGAACAATGCTTTGCAGCATATTATACAATCTTTCATGGGTTATTACAATATTTATTTCTGTTCCTCTGATGATGAGTCTATAAGATGTAAGAATAACTATTCAATTATACAGTATTTTGCCTAGAAAATTTTCGGAAGAAATAATTTTTTAAGATCGATGATTTGATTTAGAAATTTCGTATGATTATTTAAATGATCGCATAATCATTATACCTATTAGTATGGAATAAATATTCCAAAAACAATAGGAATTCCGCGTTTGACCCAGCATTTAAAGAGAGTGTGAAAATCATTGATTTGTTATTTTAGAGTTGAAAGTTATTGCATATGTGGGCTTGAGGTTCAATATTTATGGATTAGAAATAAGAAGACCTAGTGTTCGTTGATTGATTTAGAGTCCAGGATTATAGGGTTAATGGATTTAGGGTTCATCGATTTAGGTTTTATGGGTTTAGGGTTCGAGGTTCAAGAGTTCAGATATTATCAGGTTCAGGTTTAAGGGTTTATGGGTTCAGAGTTTAAGGGTTTAGGGTCTATGAGTTTAGGTTCTATGGAATCGGGGTTCATGGGTTTATGGGATTTTGGTTTATGGGTTTTGCGCTCATGGGTTTATGGGTTTACGGGTATATGAGTTAAGGAATCGTGTTGTTTTAAATAATTTCTGCAACATGTTGCAAATTGAGCAAAAATCGCTTACAATATTCGTTTAAACAAATCATTTTGGAAAATTCGGCTTCATGAGTCTCTTTGAAATTCGTTTACAAACATTTATGGCAAAAGTTTGTTCGATTGGGTTAAGATTTGCGACCTTTAGGTGGTCTTGAACATTCCATCCCCAATGTGCGGCGTCGGTGAGACTCATGAAGAATCACCTACCTAATTTCTTTCATTCAACAAAAAAATAGTTTTTTTTCAGGATGTCCGCTAGTATGAAAAACCGCGAAATGACTATGAACTTATTTCTTGACCAGTAATTTTACAAATTTTTAGAGTAAAAATTGATCTTACTTTTATTTTATAGTTTTTTAAAATGAATAAGATTAATAATTTTCTTTACTTATGATATCTTTCAGTTTAGAATTTGTAGTTCTCAATTCTTCCACTTTGAAAATTTTCTATTACAAATTTTGAATTGAAGGATTTTGAAATCGAAGATTAGATTTTTAAAAAAATGTTAGTTA
Source organism: Neuroterus valhalla (assembly GCA_011762715.2). Classification (NCBI taxonomy): domain Eukaryota; kingdom Metazoa; phylum Arthropoda; class Insecta; order Hymenoptera; family Cynipidae; genus Neuroterus; species Neuroterus valhalla. Next base: position 6,463 of record WSXT02041214.1, on the reverse strand, counting down.
ATCAACGGTGAATATAAATTAATTAATGATTTTTTAATTCGAACTGTACTTTCAATTTTGGAATAAATTCAAGATAATACATTTCATACTCCAAGCCTTTTATCAAAATTTGAACATTTCTTCAGTCAAAAGTATTCCATCCTAAAACCATTGAATTTGCAATTCTCCAATTGAAACAAAAATTATTATTTAATATTTAGAAATGCTTGACTTTTCTTTCATAATCAATAATTTAAATAGAATATTTCAAATTGAACATAAACACTGAACTTTCAACGTAACAATTTTAGTTGTTCCATTAAAAAAAATGAAAGCTCTGAATATAACCTAGTCTACAATGCACGCGGAGAGCTTCCCTATATACTACGAAGTTACTGCACGCTGAGAATAACAGTCAAAGCGGTCCTTATATATCGCCCGAGAAAAATTCTTACCGCTTGTGAGAAATGACCAGTGCCAGGCCTAACATTTTCGGCCGACGAAGTTATATTTAATTTTTATAGAATATGTCTGTGTCTGTACAGTTAATTAAGAATGTATCACTCGTGTGTTTCTCTATATCTCCTTCCTTCCTTCTGATGTACAAACTACAGCCAAAATGTAATAAGCCCCACTATATGTGACGAAGTTGTTTTTGGTTTTGGAAACAACGCGACATGTAGAAATTACAGAACTCTGTAGTGTTTTGGATTTGAGAGGCCTTCTGTGAAATGTCCAGTTTTCCACTTTGTTTGCAACGGACTTCTGTTCTGTGGAGTTTACAAAAACGTGAGTCGGAAAGGAGAGGAAGGGGGGGGGGGGAGAGGGCATAAAATTCAATCAATTGTGTTCGCTGTCAGCTACTGTTGGCACTCGGCAGGTGGAGACACTCACACAAGCCGCAACGTGCAGCGATTTTTCGAAAACCTTGATCACTACATTGTGCAGAAACTTTTTCGGAAAATGTTTTATGTCCGAAACAAATCGCTCTGAATACCATGTATGGAATTCCATTAATAGAGTTATCCTGCGTATGGAGTACTCCATACATACCATGCATGTTCCGCCGGACCTATCCGCCACTCCGTAACAGATTCTGTAGTTCCTCCAGTACAAATTTTTTCCGGGTAGATATAAACTTAAGAGATCTGTGAAGATCAGATAATTAGTTTGAGAGAGAACGTAGGAAAAAGTTCGAGAGCAACAAAAGCAGTATAACATGGAAGTAGACCGAGTGGGAGGGAAAATGGACAACTCAGCGATTGGTTTCATATTAAGCAAGGCGTGAGACAAGGATGCCATATGTCCTTATGAATGTTCAATCTATATATAGCCAAATTCCCGAAAATGGTTTTCTACAACGAAGAGGGTCTTGATGTTGGGAAACTGTGAGTGCGGAAATATTCTTATGATCATAAGTTTTCCTTAAGGAATAGTAGAAAAGAAAGACTTGATATAGTTTTTTACCCAATTATATTTCACTGTGTAGTTCTATTATAGTAATACAAGTGGCATTATAGTAACCATCACATTACATATTCTAATCGGTACATGTACATTGATATCTTTTATTGTTGAAAGCTACATATAAGAATGAAGACCTTTGAACAATCTCGTCACCTGAAGACTAAGCTTCAAGCTTTGCGATTCATAGAAAAAAAACTAACGTTGAACACAATTTTTTCAACAAACATCCTCATTCATCTCACTATCTCGTGCATTCTAAATTGAGAAATACATTATTCTGGTTCTATCAATGAAGTCACCCAGAGCTTTGAATTGCAAAAAGTAAAATGTTTTCAGATACATTTGTGTATTCAAAAACTAAGTAAAAAATGAAAACCCAATACTGACGCAAAGCCCTGGAAACTTCGAATCACATTCTGAGTATTGATGTCTCCAGTTCGAAACTCGGAAGCTATAGTTGACTAGAACCTATCAGTAAGATAATCATTGTTTTCTGAAAATGTTGGCTAGGAGAAACTTTTTCTCTAATTTTCTATGCCCACATTGGAAAAATTATAAAATGTTTTCTTCTTAACGTCAAACACGTTATATTTGTTCAGCATATTAAGTTACATTGAGCTAACGATCACTATATAATTATACGCCTAGAAAATGTCTTCCTAAAAATTTTCACACTACACATAGTGAGAAATATTCATAATATCCATTTGTTTTGTACATTGATTGCATTTAACATATAAAAATTATACATGATTCCCCCTACCCTACATAATTTTTTTGCCTGGGAGTTGTCATAGTTTTCAAGACCAAAAAATTATGAAAATTTTTTAGACCAGTAGGAAGGACTGTTTCTTGCAACGAATTGCAATTGGACGATTTTTCGAGAAATATAAGCTTAGCCCAAAATGACCTAGAATTTTCCTCTTATAATGGATGGACCTGACCAGAAAAATATTAGATGCATTCATTTTTGTTCTATTTTTTTCTATGGTACAGCCTTAATCATTTGGCATCGTGTAGAGTCATTTTAATGATTTACCGAGTAATTGACTATTGTTTACGTATAAAATCCGAAGATTCTGTATCCAGTAACATTTGAAGAAATAGATATACAGTATCTAGTGTATCTTAAAATTTCTTGGAGAAGTCAAAAATTCTATTGTATAGTTACCATTTGCTTAAGTATGTTACAAATTTAATTTTACGTTTCTGAAATGCATTCTCTTGATAAATATTTTTCACGATATAGTTATACCTTATTGCGATTTGCTTCCATTACTTTCAAAACGGGCCGAGCAACGATAATTTTTTTTCTAAATCCAATAGTGGTTCAAAAGATGTAGTTTGGTATCAAGATCTTCCAAAAAAAGTTACAGATAAAGGAAAATATATCTTATGTTCGCGCATAGACAATGAGACTGGAAAATAACAAATAATCGTACATTTTAAGTCATCTATAATAAAATCAATTGTTTAATGGAAAAGATAATTCCTGAAGATAAAATTCACAACTATCTTCCAAAAACTGTGCATTTATAAAAAATTCTTATGCATCGTGGAATGTCATTATGAACTTGGAAGGAGGAGAAGGATACTGATTATCCTGATTAAATGGTAATTTTCTGATTTGTAACTCTTCTCTTATGGATCGGGAGGATTCTGACTGTTGAATCTTTTACCTCTAGTTATCCTCGAACAGCTATACAGCAGTAGAAAAACTGTTGTACATTAAAGTTTGAATTCGAATGAATTATACCAGGAGTGTCCAACGCAAGCCTGGCGCGATTCTCCTTTCTCCCCCTTCTCCGAGCGCTTCTTCGAGAATTCTCTTCTCGATTCCCCCTTCCACATCGCGCTCAACGCATGAACGCATTCAAGGTGGTAAGAGAGGGTATTGGCGAGTGACCGGAAAAGATGATTTTACAAATGAATAAATTAATTTCAATAATGGAAAATGTATTTCAACCAAATGCTTGAAATTTCTGAAGAAGAAAAAATTTCACCCTGCAGTTGCAAATTCATTCCCAACCATGAACGATTAATCTCTAAAAAAAAAAAGATGACTTCCTTTCCGTAGAAGACGATTTGTCAACACAAAATATAATTTTGAGCTTACAACGATTGATTCCAAAGCAAATAATTGGGCTTCCTAGAACCGATTTTCAACAAAACAGCTGCTTTTATAACAAAATAGATAAACTTTCAACAAAATAGCTGAATCTTCAATTGAATAATGGTATTCCTGAGATTTTTTTTTTCTAATCATTTGACTGAAAATTCATTTTCCTTGGTTGAAAATTAGCTTTTGCGAAAATTTATCTTTTCAGATAAGAATTTTCCTTTTTTGGTTCAAATTTAATTTCCCTTGTTGGAATTGACTTTACTGTTGAAAATCAAACTTCGAAGGTCAAAAATCCAACAGTTATCCTGAAAATTCGTCTCCTTGGCTCAAAAGAGCATCTCTTAGGTTGAAAATGAATTTTTTTGTTGAAAATTTGACCATTTGGTCATTAATGTTATTGTTTTCTATTAAGAATTCATGTTTATTGGTAAAGAATAAATACTGTCTACAGATAAAGTTGGATTTTCTTGATTCAGAAATTCGATGATTTGGTTGGAATAAATCTTATTAGGGCAGAAATTCAATCATTTGTTTGAAAATTTAACTATTTTGTTAAAAATTTGTCTCTTTTGCTTTATTGCTTGACCATTTGGTTCTGAAGCAACTGTATTCTTGAATTTTGATTGGCTTTCAAATTTAACTAGTTTGTTGGAAGTTCTTTTTGAACATTTGTCTTTTTTTCTCGAAAGTGGTAATTCTAGGTGGGAAATTATCATTTTCCGAAAATTCAACTATTTGGTTGAAAACGATTCCTTTTCTTGAAAATCTGTCCTTTCTCAGTTCAAGATTCAACAGTTTCCAAAATCTTTGACTTCTAAGCTTGAGAAAAGTATTCTTCAGTAAGAAATTTATCCCTTCGAGTTCAAAATAAATCTTTTATGGGAAGAAAGTTGTTCCTATTTTGTTGAACGTTCATGTTTTATGATTGGAAATGCAACTTCTTTTAGTTGGAGTTCGATCTGTCTTGTGTGAGAATTTAACAAATCGGTTGAACTTATTCTTTTTAGGATCAAAATTCAACTATTTGGTTCAAAATTCAACCATTCTGTTGAAAATTGGCCTCTATTGCTCAACTGTCTGACAACTTGGTTGTAAAGTTAACTGTTTAGATGAAAATTTTCCTTTTGTATATAGAACTATTTGGGTGAAAGTTATCACTTTCGTATAGAATTTGCCTTTATCGGTTAATGAATTTCATATAATTTCTTTTTCATTAGATTGCAAAACAACGTTTAATAAGAATTGGTTTACTGTTGTGCAATTTATGGAAGATAATCACAAGTGTCAGTTTAAACTCTAAGAACAATTTCCATGACTCGAAAAATCTTTACTAATAGAGAGAATGTAATTTAATCCAACGACATCATGATTGTTCCTCTTTTTTCAACTAAAATAACAGCTCGCAATTGAATGGATTTTTTTTGCTGCATAATTGGGGACTTCATCTGAATCAAGCAAAGAATTCTCTCGCTCTACTTCAAAATCAAAATAGCTCTCATCTAGGAATTTGAAATTTCGTAGCTGGCCCACTTGTGTTCTCAAAAACCCATCAATATTTATGTATTTGTGCATGTTCATCATTGAAAAAAACCTGCAGTGTTTTAGAGTTATTTATTTCATTAATTGTAATTAAATAATAGTACATTTCGATACATGTGTGAGAAGTGATTATTTAGCGCGTGAGAAGTTCTTTGCAAGAGCGAAGCGAGTAAAAAAGTCTCAAAAGCTGAAAATCACCTCTCACGTACGTATCAAACAGTATTTCATACAATGAGAGCCACACGTATAAAAAGGCGTATAAAAGGTCGAATACAGGTCTCGAAGTATGAAACCGGAATTTCCGAATCAGATGGTGAATGGTGCTTGCCATCAGTTAAGGGACGGTATGACCATATTTGTTACTTTCTTTTTCTCCGTACCCTGCATAGTTTGACCGAAAAATGAGATTTTCCATTTTTCATTATTTTTTGGGTGACCAAAATTTGAATTTCCGATTTTTCGGAGAGATTTAAAAGTTTGTTATGATAATATTGTAATGCTAATTTTGATCAAATACTCTGGACATCACTTAGACAATGTTTTTTTTTTTTTTTTTAAGAAGACTGAAATATCTCATACTCCCAAAAACAACCGGACAAAGCCTCGGACACAGTGAAAAAATATTTAGGAAAAAAATCTGATGCTCCGAAACGAGACATGTCCAGGAGAATCCGGACGGATGGACACTTCGGAGACATAAGGGATCGCGAAATAAAATCGGACGCCCAATTGTAACCTTGAACAATATCAATCCATCTCTCCTGAGAAGATTGGCAATTTTGTGGCAAATCTCTCGAACCGAATCGTCTCCCTGTGGCATCTCTCACCCTTGAAAGTACCAAAATGAAGGCATCTCTCCCCAACGGAATATTCAAAGTCTTCGTTTGAAGCAAATGGGCAGAACACTGGTTATGGAAATAATATTAGTCACATGAACTTGAAATAGTAAATAGGGTAATAGAAATAATGTGTGTTACATACCTTCCTCTTTTTCCAAGTCTCTTAGGAGCGAAAAGGCACTCCTGTGACTGGGAATAATGTAGGTCACATAACCTCAAAATGGTAAATCGCGTTATGCTGAAGACTTGCTTCACTTTTGCCGCTTTCAAGGTTGAGAGATGCCGCAGGGAGACAATTCGGTTCTGGAGACTTGCAGCGAAATTGCCAATATTCTCGGGAGAGATGACGCGGAGAGACAATTCGGTTCTGGAGACTGGCAGCGAAATTGCCAATCTTCTCGGGAGAGATGACGCGGAGAGACTTGCCACACGTGACTCAAGCGGAGCCAAATTCGACGGAAATAAGGGCGGATCTACGGGGGTGGTCTTCGAGTCACCCCCCCCCCCTCCCCCAGAA
>WSXT02041203.1:0-13333 GCA_011762715.2 Neuroterus valhalla | reverse complement strand
TTATCTTCCACACGTCCCCCTCGGTCCTAACACTTTTCAACTCCTCCTCCAGATCTTTCTCTCCCCCTTGCTCTTTCTTTTTACACATCATCCTAAACTCCTTTCTCATTTCTACGTACTCTTTTCCCTTCGCGGTACCCTCATTCCATTTTCTATACTTCTTTTTAACCCTTTTCTTCATCTTTTTGCATTCTCTATCCCACCACGGTTTCACCATCCCTTTTTTCTTCTTTTTAAATCTTTTCTCTTGCACACACGTTTTACCTTCACTTTCAGATCTCCCCATATCTCTTCCACCAACTTTCCTTCGAAACCTACTTCTTCTAACTCATCCTGATATTTCTCTAAAGCCTACCCCGTCCATATTTCTCTCCCATTGAAACTCCTTCTCCTTGTCTTCTGCCGTCTTCACCTCTTATCCACAAGCTTGATAGCTGATGGTCCGACTCTACCCTGCCTTCCACTTTGAATCTCTCCGTCTTCTCCCAGCTTTACATATTCATGATCGCATAATCTATTACTTAAGCCCCCACCTTGCTCACATACGTGTATTCTCCTTTAATTTCTCTCTCTTCCCACGTCAAAATACCTTCTTATCCCTAATTCTGCTTTCACTTCGCATCTCCGCCAACTTATCTTGCCAGTTCTCTAACTCTACTTCCTGCTAATTCATTACCCTTTTTTCCCTCTAGCCCCACTTCAGTCACCTTGTCCTGAAACTCCCCTATATTCTGTAGAAGCGCTTCCACTCCCTTCCATTCTTCTCCGCTTCTCAACTTGAGCCCTCTTATCACGATATTATTTCTCCTTCCCTCGTTCTCTTTCCTCTCCATTCTTAACTGCATTGCCCTTATTCTTTCTCCCGTCTCCATCTTCCCCTTCTCATACCCACGCTTTCTAACCTTCTCTTTAATCATGCTCTCTACCTTGTTCCATATACTCTCCTGCTCTCCTTCCGCTCTGCAACCTTCTCTCATATCGAACCTACCCTCTACCTCCCCAAACCTTTTGTCTGTCCTTTCCATCCATGCTCTTATATCCCCCTTATCTGTTTTATCTCATCTCTTTCCTTCCCTACCAACGCGGCGCGGCCACTGTCTCCAAACTTTTCACTCTCTCTCTCACAGATCTCCTATCTCTCTTTCCCATCGCTCTTCCTTAATCCTTGCGTCCTCCCTCATACCCTTCACTTCATCCCTAAGCGCCATAATTTCTGACATAAGAAACATTAGTCTCTCTATCCAGCTGCTCTCCCTTTTTTGTAGGTGCCTCGCAGTTTCTATCGCTTTGCCTGTCTGACGTTCATTGCCTTCACGTTTTACCCGCTCCCCCAATCAAGACTTTTCCCCTTCCTTCGCGCACCGCTAGGAAGCAATCTATGTGTCACGTAGACTGATTTCTTTCCCGCCTGCATCGATTCCAGCGTTCTCGTTGTTACCCTCAGCCTGAAGTTTGCCTACTCTTCTTCCGGTAAAGAAGACTACTACCACTGCGGTAACTGCCTACTGCATCCGACAGATGTCTTTGTAGGCCGTTCCCGCTTTACTGCAATATCCCTTCATTTTCCTATTCGCTTCTTTCCCTTCATTCCTCCACCCTTACAAGTCCTTGCATACACTACTCTTTCTCCCTATCACTGGTATGGACTTCCTCGCTGCCCTCTCCAACTCAATTACTCACAAAACGATTCACCTTCATTCTTGTCAATCTAACCTCACTTTTCCTGTTTCACCTGATTCCAACCCCCCTACACCTCAAAAACTACTTCTTGCACCCTCAACTCACCTTTCGCACCCTAACTTACCACCTGCTCTTCCAACCACACCCTCTATTCACACCTTCAACACAAATTTCGTAAAACTTTTCCACCACCTGTCAACTAGCACACACCACTACCGCCACCAACATGCAAGTCCCAGAAGAACTTCTAGGAAGTAACTGCATTTTACACTCGTTTTATTAGAATTTACGCCTCCAAATGTGTTTGCAGTGTTTTAAGATTTTGAATAGAATTTTGTCTGGTTGTAGCTGTTCAGATTTGCATAATTCTAAGTTCATGCCGCATAAAATGTGCTAGACGATATTCCCACTTATTAACTAAACACTTCATCGAGTTGGTAACACTTTAAGCTTAAACGCCAGCCCTCTGTACTGGTACTTTCTGTTTACATGGCTGAAGCAAACTGCAAACATGTGCTGTCGTGTTTGATTCCAAAATCTTTCAATAAATTTGCAATTCGCGATAACTTACACACAAAAACTGTATAATTGTTTCCATATGAACAAGTACAAAATAGTTGATAAATATTATTTTGTTGATGCAAACTTCAAATTCTAAAAAGGGGAATCTAAAATACTCATAGTTATATCCCTGAATAAACTTCTTATTCGTGCGAAATATAAAAATGATCCATTTAGCCAGATAAGCAAATATCTTTAAAAATTGTTGGACTTCATTAGGTAATTGGAAATAAAGTACCTTCCTCGAATTTGAGAAACTACTTCGATACTACAAAAATCACAGGTAATCGGATTGTGTCTGCGTGTTTTCATAAGTGAAACTTCACATCTCATCATAACAAGAAAAGTGATTCTGAAAAATATGTAGTGAAGCAGCTTTGCATTATATAATTTCCAGAGCTTTCTAAAGAATGCTTGGTAACTCTTTTGGGCATCTCATTCACTAGGTATTTCTATTAGGCAATTAGTTTGAAAAATAAAATCTTACTTGCTTTGAGACAACTTTCTTGCCTCGCGAAAACAAACTTTGTGCCGGTGCATGTGACACCAGACTACTATTAACAACGTGAAATGCACGCTTTAGCCTCGTGATTGGCATCGCGTATGCTAAGGGGCCGATAAGAAAATACATTAACGTTCAACCAGTCTGCTACGACTCATATCGATTTCAACAGATCGACTGGTCGTCACATGTGTCCGTTGAATCTAAATAAACAAGAACTGTTAGCATTTGACTATAGTATTTTAAGATTTTCTGAATTTGATTGGTAAGGCCTCATGACAAAGTGAACCCGTAACCGGCGTAACCCGTAAAAGGAGGGGAAAAGAAGATAGATAATGCGGTCTGCTTGGAGACTCAACTTTTCATCAATAAAGGATACTCTAGGATTTACACGCTTGTCACATTAACATTCTTCTAGATCCTGACAATTCCGAAGCACCCGAAAGTGGTTCGGCAAGCATTGCCGATCCTTCTACAGTTTGAGGGCCTGGAATAGATGGAAAAATGTCGAACCGGCGAGAAGATCGACGTTCTTCATGGATAGATCGACTTAATGAACTGCTGAATTACTGTGATGCCAGTATTACCCCTAATCGCAGAGGTCACATGGCGCTCGCAATTAAGAGATGTACGCGGAACGCTCCCTTAACCACTGCAAGAAGAAGCCGTAGACGAGAATCAGGAAGACTTCGAAACCAACTGCTGAAATAATGCATTTTCCAAGAGACGATGGCGATTTTAGGAAAAGGAGAAACATCCACATCCAGCTTCCTCTTGAGCTCCATGATCTGGCTAAAATGGATGCTAACGATCAAGCAGCACATTGCTGACAAAAGACAAGTACTATCTGACTGAATATGTTCTAAGAATCGTCGAAGGGTACACACGAGAAATCGGTATGAACTTCGGAGTGAACCAGTATGCCAAGATTCATCTGGAGCGAGGACGAATTGCAGATGTCGCTTTCGACTCTTGAGCTTGTGGCCAGAAGTGCTATCCGAAACATTTCATATCGCTGACCGCAGAATATGGAATCTCTTAAGGTAAGATTCTGGTCATAAAATTTGAAAGAATCGAAATTTAGAAAAAAATCATATTTTGGTAGTGAATACTTCTAGAAATAGTGTAGAATCAATTTCAAAGGTCTACAAGGTCGAGAACAAGGATGAAAGAGGCCGGAGCATCTGCAGTACTCGAGTCCTCGACACTAAATTTTTTGGCACTCTCGACAAATTTATTTGGAAACTTATAAACCGATTGCTTTGAAATTTTGATATCTCATTCTTCAAGTGTGTCTCTATCGTTTGAACTACTATCATGAACAAACATTGTTATTTAACAAAGTTATGAACAATTCAACTTTCAAAAATGATTTCAAAAAACTTAAAAGTTCGCTATTTTGTTTTTTTTTTCCAACAAAAAATTCTTATTGTAGTTCACACAACAGCCAAAACTATACAGATGATAAATCTCCTTTATTTTTATATTTCAAGTCCACCGTTCCCGAAATATTTGAGCGAAAGCTGGAAAAGAGGACATTTTGACACCACTATTCTGTAAATAAATATGGTAAAAAACAAAGAATTTTTTTTGTTCCCATTAGCCGATTATTTGTCCGGAAAAATAAAAAATACGTTGGTTGACGTTTTTTGACATATTGACGGTTCAAACCCTAATATATGCGTATCTCTCAGACAGTAAAATTATTCAAGAGAATTCAATATTTAAAAAATTTTCAATTCGGTTGAAAATTGGCGAGTCGCCGATTATTCGTCCGAAAAAAACTAGAATACCCTACTGTGCGCCGGTCTACCCTATCTTTGCCTAGACCTGGGATGCTATAGGTGAGCTGCTAGCAAGATATGAAGTTTTCGTCCTTTACTTACAAAGCAGCCTCTGCATATAGCTTTATTTCCTAACGATTAAGAGATATTTCAATAATATCCACAAAACCATGTTAATGAGTCGACGGGAAATTACTGAGGGCTCCTGGGATCTTTAAAATGTTCCAGCTACTTATACTTATACAGTGATATCTGTAAATGTCCGGATATTTTCAGAGTCTGAAAATTTCCAGTGAATTTGTATCAGTAGGAAAGACTTGGATCCAAGTTGGAACATGTTGGCAACAGATAACATTTTATTCTTTTGACACGAGAAAAAAGGTAAAGGCTTCCAAAAGGTTATTAGTAATGTCTCTCAGTCAGGTAATACCACCTCTAAACCACCTCACAAAACCTTACCTAAACTTCCCATGCCAAAATTCTCTCGGAATCGGCTTGACTGGAAAACGCTTCGCAAACTATTTAAAAACACGTTGCATAAATCTAGCATCTCTGACCTTTAAAAATTGTACAATATGAAAAAACGCTATCAGAAAAAGCAGCCGATCACCTAAAGAATTTTTAAATTTTCGGGGACAATTAGTCGGACGCATAGTCAATCTCAATGAAACGATATGACAACAAACAGATTCCGTTCCCCACGCACATGCGTAATATATTGATCTGTCCTTCTGCAATTTAGAAATATTCCTATCTATTCTAGAAAAATTGATAGGTATTACGTAGTATTCAATACTTTCCTATTCTATGGAAAATTAAACCCGAAAATTCGGAATAATCTTGTAATAATGAACTTGAAAGTGCCGATTTCTTTGGTCCTTTTACTTCCTCATAGAGGGAGTTTTGTAATGGTTTCTCATACTTAAACTTCCTTCATCAACAGATTTCACAGTTGATACAAGTATACTGAAGAATCCCTAGCTCGAGACGTATAAATTGACCTATTATATTCATAAGTTCTATCAAAAAGTAAGGAAGTTATAAATAAAAAATTCTTTGGGTAGGGACGAATCGATTGACCCGCAATATCAATTAGTTTTATCTGAGAGTAAAGGAGTTATGCTCATTTATAGTGTTCAAAAAATAGGTTTTTTATAGTAAAATTTTTTTCTGACACATAATTCAAAGATGATACAGAAACTTAACGAATTACTTGGTTCAAGACGAATCAATTGACCTCTAATATTTATATATCATTGGAGAGTAAGGAAGCTATGATCATTCATAGTAATCGGAAAAAAGGTTTTCCATAGTAAATTCTGTTCCGGACACTTGATTCAAAGTTGATACAAGAACTTGGAAAATTAATTTTTGAGAGACGAATTAGTTGATATATGACATTAATATATTTTAATAAAAAGTAAGGTAGGTACCGGAAACATCATCCGAAATTATGCAAGAACATACAACATTTACAAGTTCGAGAATAATCGATTGACGGTTGAAATTATTGACAAAAAAATGAATTTAGAACATCAACTTGTTACCATTACGAAGCTGCCTCTATGAGGAAGCAGACACATTTGCTGACGTAAAGCAAAGTGCTTATGAAATACGTACCATATAATTATGAATAAAAAGTTGAAACAACCAAGATCAAATTCACGGCTAGTTTTTTTTTGTTATTCATGATAAAATGCCTATTTATTACATTTTTGAATAATAGTAATTAAAATGATGACATTTGATAATTAAATAATCATTTTAGAAAATGAAAACCCTGTTTGTCGTGTTTTTATTATCTCTCGCTTGGAAAGTTGTACATTTTTTCGAATTATTCATTCTGAAATAGTTTGTAGTATTTTATATAATGTATCAAAGATAATTGATATTTTTTCATAAGTTTTTTTTGTTGTATTTTGTAGGAAACATTTTCATCGCAGAATGGAGAATCGAAAAAAATTTACATCTTTCCAAGCGAGAGATAGTAAAGATACGACAAATAGAGTTTTCTCTAACAAATTTTTTGAATAATCTCATTAAACGTCATTATTTGATCAATTATCATTCAAAAATGGAATAAATAGGCATTTTTTCATGGAAAGCAATAAAAAGTACGAACATTGAGAACCGAAAACAGAGCTTTGCAACCATCAGCCGAACGCTCTACCAGATGAGCTACCTGACGCTTGGAAATACTTTTACACGAGCTCTTTGATCGTCTATCAGCTCTATATCTACTATTCACATTATTTGAAATTACCTTATTTATACTTCCACTCCTCCTTAAACAACTATCTTCCTCCATTCCTCCTTCTCTTTCCTCCTTTTCCTCTCCATCTGACCCAACACCCCCGTCGCCCATGCAATCGCCCTTTTCTCCCCTCTTTCATGCAGTATTATATCTTGCTCATTCTACTCCTTTCCACCTCCTCGCATTCTCCCAACCAGTGTTCCACCTTTGCATACCCCTTTCCATACAATTCGCACCTTCTCTTCTCCTGCAGAAGCTAAAACCTATTAAAGCCCTCCATGCTTCCACATCTCATCCTCGCTTTCATCTCCTAGCTTCCTTTCTCTCACAAATATCGCGCTCTCCCCATTGACCTAATCCGTCCATATTTTCAATTACACCTTGACTATCCACTCCCCCTCCCTCACTCTCTTCATCACCCCCCCCCCTCTCGACCCCCTCCTCTCTCTCTCTCTGTATGCCGTTCCTCTAAACTATCTCATACACCTCTCTTTCCTCGTTGTGGCTTCTTCTCACTTTATCCTTATGCAGACCATTTTTCGAAAATACCTTTCTCTCTCATCCTCTAACTCTCCATCTCCTCTTCTGTTCTCCTTCTCTCATTAACACTCCCCCACAAGTCCACTTTCCCTCTCTTTCAGGAATTTCTCCTCATACTTACACGTCCAGCTACCGGTTAACACCCCTAAATTTGTTTTCCCCATCCCTCTCCTCACAATATAACCAGGTGTACTTCTGTTGAATCCCACTGTCCATCTGATATACCTTTCCAGTACCCTATTTACCTCTTTGCTTTCTTCTACCCGCACACCTCTACTTCATACAGTAGTACGCTTATCACAGGGGAGTCAAACAATTCTATCCTCCTTTCAAAGTCATCTGCATCCAACGCCTTCCCTAACCCTCACACCTGTCTCATCACAACATTTGCCTTCCTCACGCTCTCCTTTATTTGACCCTTAACTTCTCCATTCCTCCAAAATAGGGAGTCCAGGTACACAAACCTGTTCACCTCCTGCACCGCCGTCCCTTTCACTTCCAATTCCCTCCCTTAACCCTTCTACCCCAATTCTTGAACACTATAACCTTAGACTTTACTGCATTCAGATATAACCGCCCATGTCTAGGTACCTCCTACCCTTACTCCTTCTTTTACTCCCGCTTCGAGCTTCCTCTCCAAGTCAAAGATTAAGATCGCAAAGAACGTTGGGCTTAGCGACCGTTTTTGCCTCAACCCCTTATTTCTTCAAAAACCCTCCGAAATCATGTCTTCTTCTTTCCCCTAATCTTTCGTCTCTTCATAAAGCTCCCTCACCCTCTCAATCAGAGCTCTCTATACTCTTTTCTCCTCCATCACCTCCTTCTCTACTCCATCGCCTCCTCTCCGCTCCTATCGAATGATGGGAACTCGCCTTTGAGATCTACGGAAAACGCGTAGACTTTCGACCCCTTCACTATCTCTATCCACCACGTGCTGCAAAATATAAATATTGTTGATACTGCTCCTACCCACCTATCCTCACTCCCCTTTTTCTACAGCTCTTATACATCAGCTAATTCCTCCACTCTCATAGAAATCCATCATCCTTCCATACTCTCTTCACTACTTCTTTCAACCCATCTTGAACTGCTGGTGTATCAAATAGTTAATTCTTCGTTCTGCATCCCGTCCAGGCCTGCTGCCATTGAACTCCTTAGTTCCAAATCACGCTCGCAGCGGTAGACCAACTACAACCTAGTCCATTGCTCTACGTTCATGTAGAGATAAAGAACCACGTGTTGAATACTCGCCTTCTACTCCGATGCCGCTGGATCAAATTTCCGGAGGGCTAATTTTTTTTTTCCTACTGACAACCATGAAAAACAATTATTTGGTGACGCTTTGATGTTACCTCAATTTTTTATGCTTCAAAAATATTTGGACAGTTAAAATAATGATAATTATTATTAGTTCAAATAATTTCACTTATGGTTGCCACTAGAACAAAAAAAAATTACCCTTCCGTAGATTTGATCCAGCGGCATCGGAGTAGGAGGCGAGCATTTAACCGCCGAGCCACTATCACTACATGAACGTAGAGTAATAGACTAAGCAGTAGTTGGCCTACCGCTGCGAGCGTGATTTTCAAAAATTTACTATCGCAGAACTAGGGCCCACCAACAAAAACGCCGGGACACGTGTGCGATAATTTTTGATATTCTATCGATTGATGATAGTTTTATTAAAATTTTGATCCCCCAGTCCGGAGCTTCCCCTTGTAAGCCCTGAAATAATTCTTTGAAAAACCCCCATCACCCTACCCTTCTTATCTTTTCCCCCCCCCCCCCCCCCAACGCTTCCTAAGCCCATTTATTATCTTCCACACGTCTCCCCTTGTCTTTAAACTTCTGAATTCCTCTTCCAAATCTTCTTCTCTTCCTTGATCTTTACTTTTACACATCACCTAACTCCTTCCTCATCTCTACATAATCCTCTCTCCTCGCGATTTCCTCATTCCACTTATTGTACATCTTTTCAACCTCACCCTTTATCTTTTTACATTCTATATCCCACCACGGTTTCACGATTCCTTTCTCCTTCTTTTTAACCTTTTTCTGCACACAAACTCTTTTACCTTCTCTTTCGAGTCTGTCCATATCTCTTCGACCGACCAGCCTTCGAAACTGACGTCTTCCTACTGCTCCTGGTATTACTCTATAGCCTCACCCGTCCATATCTTCCCCTCCCTATCGAAACTCCTTCTTCTCCTTCCTTTTAACCGCCTTCCCCTCTTATCCACAAGACTAATGGCGGATGGTCTGATTCTATCCTCATATCCACTGCAAATCTCTCCGTCTTCTTCTCCCCTTGCATATTCATGACCACATCATCTATCACCAATATATCTATCATATATATATGTATATATGTGTGTGTGTGAAAGGTCTATCAACTACTCCCTCTAATCCTCTTAATTTCTCTCTCATATCTTTCATCTCTATTGCCTATTTCTCATTTCTAATCCTCACGTCTTCCCTCATACCTTCCACCTACTCTTTATTTTTCCTCGATTCTTGCCTTATCCTACAGATTCCGATATCAGCAACCCTATCGTATCCTTGTTCAACTGCTCTTCCATTTTTGTAGATGATATACGCGTTCTATCGCTTTTCTTGAAGGGACCCTCTATCACGCTTTTTCTTAGGCTCTAATGACTGTCTCTCTTTCTCTTTTGAAGCGAAAGGTCTTCCTCCTCTCTTTCTCTAGACACGGTATCTCTGCCTTCTCGTTCGCTCTGCTTGCCCGATTTAGCCTTTTCTCCTCGCTTCGCACAACGCAGGACACAGAGCCAAGTGGCATGTAGAACCCGTCTACCTCACTTACAGTGCTCTCGTTGTCTTCCTCCAGCTCGGTATCTGCCTGCCCTTCTACTGGTTACGAAGACTACTACTACTTCGGTTAATGTCTGCTGCATCCGATATATGTCTCTCTACTACGCTCCTGCATTTTTTGCAATATCCATCTAGTTTACATTCAACTTATTCCTATCTTCCTAACCCTTCTATGAACCCCCTTGCACCCCTCAACAGCTCAATCCCTCACGTGACAATTGACCTTCCTTCTAGTCAACCTAACCTCACTTTTCCTATCGCACTCAACTTCACCTCCCCTACACATTGGAAACTTCTTCTTCTACCCTCTACTCACATTTTGGACCCTTACTCACAACCTTAGCATCCGTCCTTCTAAGACTTCCGCTGAAGACAAGCTTAAGGGCGTGCAATTAAGATCTGCTACACAGACGGTATTGTAAAGCGTAAGATCTCACTTGCGACAAAATAGTCTCGCAACTGGCTACCTTGCGAAATACACAGCTGCTTGACATCTACAACGCCTTTACTCCCTGTATGTCGTGATGAAACTACCCATTCAATCGCTGGATTAATGTGTGAATTCGATGCCTAGTCATTTTAGCGCAAATGATTCTGTATCTCCTATTAGGGTCGGTGTTTCACCATTTTATGAGCCAAAAAAAGTACGTGAAAACAAGAATAGCATAGTCGTTTATAGCCCTGATTTTGTTGGAAGAGATGAAAAACACTGCAGGACCGAGCTGAGTCTTGCAGTGAAAGCAGTCATTATAGATGGTATAACCCTCAGCGTGGAATTTTTACGACATGCTTAAGTTTTTCTAATTATCATGAAAGCGAGAGACCTTATTCCAACCTATAAATTTTTAGAATGTCCGTGATCAATTTTTATTCTCCAAACTTAGAATCTCATCAAAATAATACAGGTTGGCGTGCTCGAGGTAACCAACACTCCAATAGCCTGTCTACAAACTTAGGGTCATCGCGGACGTCTGGAAATTGTCAACGCTTTGAATACATCTTGCCACACTTGTCCAATTAGAAGTTCATAGCAATTTCTCGTGGGTTCTCCTCCATGATCCTTAGAGCATTCTTAAAATACTCTTTCCCAGAAGTTCGGGATCTTCAAGTCGTCCATAGAAAACATATGAGTAACCTTATGCTCACGATAATTAGTTCCGCCGCAGAGGTATCTATGAGAATAGCGTAGTGTGAGAGGTAGTGGCATGAATGTGAGAAGAGAGAGCTCATGGTGTCTTTATTTCCTCATTAGTGATTGGTCGGCATTCCTCCTTGGACGCTATGAGGATGTAACACAGCTCCTTGAAACGTATGATGTTGTCAGTGCCTTCATTAAATGGGTGCTGAACTTCGTAAACCTCCTTCCGTAATTTCTTGACCTCCTCGGATTTGGCTGGGTTTTTGAAAAAATAACAGGGGAAACGATGAAGACGCGCGAAGGGTCACCGAAAAACTGTCGATTCTCCCTGTCCCATCCCTCCTTATTTTAAATTCTTCTCCTTGCATCAGATAAGACTCGTATTTTGTTAATAGATGCTGCTTGATGGTCAGCATCTTTGACGTTTTCAATTTGTAATGATGGATCGTCATTTTGTGAGCAAACTCTTAGACCCTAGCCATAAAGGGCTCACTGGATTCTATGTTATCATCCACACACAGAATACGGAACGCATTCTGTCTAGCCGAGCCAATCTTCTTGTTCAGTTAATGCAAGCGCCTCTTGATCTTTTGATCTATCGTCGACTTAGATCTTCGATTCAAATCAGCCGCAGATCTCGCTGCATCATACATTGTACAAGTAATAGCCCACAGATCGGTCTCTTACAAAAAATTTATCACAAAGGGTTGCAAAAAGCAGTTCCTTTGAACACCTGTTTCATTTTAAGAAACTTCCCGGACCATCAAAGAGTGGGCGACTAAGACCCTATGGAGTAACAGATGGACATCATTGGTAATAGTTAAACTCCAAACTACATTATACACATAATTTTGCACATACTCCAACATCTTCGCGATGAATTCCAAACATCGTATAAAACTCTTAACATTTTAAACTCATCAAGCACCGGGCTCACCCAAGAAAAAGTTGGAATATGCAAAAAAACGTACTACGCAAAAGGTTGATGGTCAAACCATCGCTAATTAATACAGTATTCGCTTACTACGCATATTTTTATCCACGCACGTCCTTTGTCATTAAAGAAAGAAATGGAAGAAATTTTTTCGTAGCGAAAAAGTTCGGAATTCGGTTTGGCAGATTCATTTTCATAGCATAAAAATCAATCCATGAAAATGTTAGGGGGCCCTTCGCAGCCGGGGGCCCTGGGGCATTGCCCCGCTTGCCCTGGCCTCACTACGGCCCTGCATAAACCTGAAGTATCTGAAATATCAAAGCCAAATCAATACAAAACAGACAACTTCTATTTCATCACGCTAATATACAAGCCGCAGTGCGGGTTAGTTTAATAAGTCATCAACAACTTATACGTATATAACCATAGAAAGAGAATCTGAATAATACCAAATTTTAATACTATTGAACGTCAAAAATTCAAATGCGCGGAGCTACTCACTGATTAGATTGCTGCGCGGGAAGTCTTAAGCGAACTTTTGGAGGATCTTCGTGACACGTTAACCCTTTAACGCTCAAATGGCCAAAATTTCAACGAACACTTCAGGCTCGTGCCTTTCAGTTATAACCCGTGTGGAAAAAATATTGGGATACATATTCTTATGTAAAAAAATCTCATCTTTCGAATCGTATCGTCCAATTCATCAATAAACAAGCACGAACTATTTATTTTTAACAATAAACAAACAAAAAAATGCAAATTTTCGATTTTTTCTTTTAAGGAATTTTTCCAACTATGTTCTCAGCACTCAAGAACATTCTAACCCATCAGGAAGCGGGACCCGAAAGTTGTACTTCAAAAATATACTTTGATATACTTTGCTTTTTACTGTTAACCAATCCATAATGGCGCCCAAAAGCCTGAAATTATTGAAAAATCACAGTAACACGCACTTTAGAAGTATAATCGAAGTTTTAGGGGGTAAAATGACTTTTCTGAATTTTGTGACAATAAATTGGATGCAAATTAGTGGAATTAGCTAGGAAAATTGATTTTCAAGATGGCGGCCGTGATGAGTCAGCTAAAATAACGTGTTTACACAGATTTA
>WSXT02041192.1:0-13333 GCA_011762715.2 Neuroterus valhalla | reverse complement strand
TCTCATACACATCCCTCAATCAAAATCTCCCAGGTCAATTCCACTTTCCAATCCTTCCGCATCAATCCTCTATTTTCTAGTAGTACAGAGGGGCTGAAACCGAACGAGTTACGCTTACCCCGCAAGGGATTTGGCTTAATGGTATAATAATAATAATAAAGTCTGAAGTCCCGTTACTCTAACTCGATGTCTTCTAAGTATTCTAGTAGATTTAATCAAGCCGTTGTGTTGCGGAAAATAGTATCCATAACTACACATCTAGTAGGGGTTTGCCTCCCCACTAGCTTTTTAGCCTCTCCCTTTACTGCTTCCTGGGACCTCTGAGACCTCTGGGTCCCTGCCGGGTATCGGCCATATTATTTTTTCCTAGTTTCTGCCCCAAGCGACGCTTGCTTTTCCTTATCCCCCATGAACAGCGTTTTTGTTGTTTGTGCAGAAGTGAAAACAGTGTAAAGTGTTTTATGATTTGTTTTATTTGAATAAGTTCTTCAGAATGAGTGGTTTTCGTGACTTATTTTCAGAAAATGAAGTTGATGTAGAGTCCCTATTAGGATTAACCAAAATTGGAGCAGGGGACCTGATCATGCTGGTAGTCCCGAAATGACATATAATTATATTATATAATTCATTTACTAATTAATCTTTCATTTAGGTGTGTTGTGTATGTTTTTTGAAGTACCAAAAAAATCCTCGAAAAATATTTATTTTGCTGACAAAAAACCCAATACTAAACATCTGGTAAATCTTACCAGAAAGTTGGTGAAATAACTAGAAACGGAAATGTAAGCCTAACCTAATGTTTGCTTACTTTAACTAGACAGCTAGTTAGCCCTACGAAGCACTGAATTGTTGGCCTTACTATATGTCTGGTAACTTATACGACATGTCCAGTAATTCTACCCAGACAGAGTTTAACTAGACAGTCTGGTGCATTTAACTAGACAGCGAGTTAGTTCATATTTTACTAGACTGTCTAGTAGGGCTAACTAGGATCCTTGTTAACTCAACTAGACATTTTTCTCCGTGGATAATATACATGGTCCGACACTTAGCCCAGCATTATATTTTTTATTCCAGTGTGTCTTTTGAGACTTTTTGAGGTTAAGTCGGAATCTGACGTGATGGGGTTGAATGGACTCTGGAATCGGTTTCAGTGATCCAAAAAAACATATAATATATATGGTCCGGCACCTAACCTAGTATTATACTTCTCATTTCGGGTTGTCTTTGAAGACTTTTTGAGGTTATGTCGAAAACCTTATGTGCTGGGTTTTTCTTGACTTCCGATTCGGATTAAGTGACCCCAAGAACATACAGTAAACATACTGTTGCTTTGGCATACGTCTTTAAGGCCGGAAAAGAAAGTACGAGTTTGTTAACCAGCCATTTTTGACCGATGGTTCTGGCTTAATCCATCGAAATAGCTTTTTGAGAATTAAAAAATTCACATTTATGGTCAAACTATGCAAGGTGCAAAAAGATGTAGAGGACCATTTTTGAGCGAAACCATGTGAGATACGAAAAAACGAAAGAAACAAAAATCGTTAACGTTAGAAAAAACTCCAAATTTACTGCTGACTATTTTTTGATAAGACGAGTAGTTTTCGTTTAAATCAAGAAGACGCACTTACAAAAGTAAAAAAATATCCTTTTCTATCCAAACAATAGAAGGCAAGAAGAAATAATGAACAGAAAAATTGTCCATCTTCAAAGGATCTTCAAGCTTTATATGAACTATTTTTCAATGAGCCTCATATTTTCTGTTTTAATCGTGACAACCCGTTTCGAACAATGGAAAATTCAATTTGCTAGCCAAACTATGCCAGATGTCAATATCGGTGGCGACTATTTGAATGAGAATGTGTTCAAATAGCCTTAACTGAAATTGATTTTGAAAAAATTTCCATCAAAGATAAAAAAATAAAAATCGATAATCTTCATAGAAGTGGAAGTTTTTTTTACAGTTTTGCAATATTTGCAATTCTGTGTATGCATTATACTTTAAGCTGAATCAAGCACGTAAGCAGCCGAGCGCGAAGCGCGAGGTGAAAAATGTAACGAGTGCGTAGCACGAGATAAATACATGATCGAGCGCGAAGCGCGAGAACCTAATAACGCGCGCCCTAGGCGCGCTCAAACTTGCGGGCGAGGCGAGTCGCGCCCGTGGCGCGGCATGAGAATGAGGCACATTTTTTCTCCTAGTTGTATTATTCGTACACTATATATGAAATTGGTCTTTCAATGGAAGATTGACCTTCCTGATTGGAAATTTATTTTCCAGTCAAAAATTCAGCTATTTTTCTTAAAAGTTCAACTCTTTTTGTTGGATCTCTAATTTTTGTTAGAAATGAAACTACTTCTTCAAAGCCCTCTGTTTTTATTAGCAACATTAACTAATTTGTTATAAATTTGCTCTCTAAATTGAGGATTCATGTTTGTGCGTGTAAAATTAAATTATTTAAAATAATAATTTAATTTTTTTTCATTCTTGATTTCGTTGGGAATTCTTCTTTCATGTTTATTATTCATAAATTATTTTGGGAATTTGTCTTTCAATTGAAAATACATATTTTTGATTGAAAAATTATCTCCTCACGCCAGACATTGAACAATTAAATTCGAAAATTAAATATTATGTTGGAACTTCAATTGTTTGGTTGGAAATGCAATAACTTCTTCGAAAACGTATGTTCCCATTGAAAATTGGACTGTCTTTTTTGGAATTGTCTCTTTCAATTGAGAATCCATTGTTGTGAGATTAGAATTGAACTATTAAAAATGAAGATTGAATTTTTTTTTTGATTTCATTTCGTTCAAAATTCATCATCTTGATTTAAAATTTATCGTCGTAGGTCAAACATTAAACAATTTGATTGGTAAATTGATTTTATATTGAAACTTCAATTATTTAAATGAAAATGCAACTTCTTCTTGCCTGTTTTGTTTTACATTTGCTCTCTTAATGGCGAAATTCATCTTTGTGGGTTGAAAATTCTTATATTTGGTTCATTATTGAAATAATTTTTCGTTATTCAAACATTTAGTTGCGAACTCAACTATTTTGTTGATTATTTATACACTATATATAAAATTGGTCTTTCAATGAAAGATTGATCTTCTTGATTGACAATTTATTGTTGAGTCAAAAATTCAGCTATTTGGGTAAAAACCCAATTTTTTTGCTGCAACTTGAATTTTTCTGTTAGAAATGCAAGTGCTTCTTCAAAAACATCTGTTTTGATCGAAAACATGACTGCTTTGTTGGAAATTCGCTCTTTCAATTAAAAAATTATCTTTGTAGGTCAAACATTCAACAATTTAATTGGAAAACTGAATATTATGTTAAAACTTCAATTGTTTTGTTGGAAATGCTTGAAAAAATGCTTCAAAAACTTCTCCAAAAACATCTTTTGGTTGATGTATTGATTTTCTTGATTGGAAATTTATTTTTGAATCAAGAATACAGCTGTTTGGTTTATATTTCAACTATTTCGTTGAAACTCGTGGTTTTTTTGTTGTAAATTGATGAAATTTGTTTTCAATGAAAAATTTATTATCGTAGGTTAAAAATCCGTCTATCCGATTCATCATTCAAATATTCTGTTAGGAATTTCATTATTTAAAAAAAATTAGACACCTGCGTGCGATTAATATTTTCCAGTCGAAAATTCAACTTTATAGAAATACGGAGAATGCATCTCATTTCGCTTTGACACAATATTGAGGAAATTTCAATTTAATACACACATTCTAATATTTCCATTATTGTAATTTTATTACCAAATTTTCGAAATGTTCCAATGTGAAAGTTATATAATTTATTCTAACATAAGAGCTGGCAAGGCTATCTCTTGACGGATTAGTATCACAGGCTTCGAATTTCTAAATTTTTTCAAGTTTTTGACACTATTTCTTCGAATTTAAAGACACATTTTTCTTTATAGTCAAAAATTTGGCTGTTTATCCAAAAATCTATCAAATTTGTTAAAAATTCGATTATTTTCTTAAAAATTAAACCATTTCGGTAAAAATACAAATATTTCTGGTTTAATAATCAATGTTGGAAATTACCCTAATTCTTTGAAATGATTTTTGTAGCAGCAGTTCGACTGTTTTCTTTTTAATTTGTCCTTTCGGATCCAAAATTTAAATTTTCGTTAAAAATGTTTTTTTTTTCTTTTATGAAGATTAATACACATTCGCATTGAAAAGATTCTCCAAAAGTTCTTCATGCTAGATTCTCATTCCTGCAGAAGTGAAAAAGAATGACGGCAGGCATGCTCAAATGTCGAAATCGGTCAATAGGCATTAGAAAATCGAGTTTACTGAACCAACGAATTGAAATTGTATAAATTTCCTCAGGCCCATTTGCATTTCACAAACTTCGTGTTTCGGCAACCCAAGTTGCGTAAAAGTTGAACTAAGAAAGCCAAATTTGTCATTCCGTTTCAGAAGTCCCAAAACTAGAAGTGGAAGACTCCTTACATAACTGAAGGACGACGATGGTCTATTAGACCGATTTCGAATTCAAGACGTGTGAAAGGTGAAAAATTTGTTAAGAGAGCGCAACATTTTTATCCTTATGATGACAATCTGATGGAGGGTGGCAAGTAAATGTACATGGATATATTTATACGAAAATGGGCCCAAGGTTACGATTGGGAGACTGCCCAAATACCCAGATACATAACATTAAATTGATTCGGGTCTGTGGCAGGGACCTGTTCCATACTTTGCGAAATAAACATCATTTTTTCCATTCAAAGAATGATTCATTATGGTAATCACTTTTTAAGATCTCATCTCTTACCTTTCTTTCCCTTTCTGGATAATTGCGAAATTTCTTCATCCTTGTGATTATGCTGTACGCCTACGGATATTTTGAGACCAGAAACAACCGAATCAATCGAGTTTTTTTTGAAAAAAGTATATTTTTATGCTTGAAACCATTCTCTTGTCTTATTTTACTTCTCTAAATTCTTCTTCCACCTTTGCACATTCTTCTCCAAGGCACTCTTCCCCTAAAACCTCCCTAACATTCTTTCACTATCCTCCCATTTCCTCCTTTCAACTCATTTGAACACCCTATGCATGCTGCTTTATCTCTGCTACTCCATTTTGACGTCTTCATTTACCTAATCTCATCCATCTCACCTTCCCCCATCGTATCAGACATTTCATCAGTCCTCTTTCTGACACCTTTTACCATTTATCGTGTCTTGATTTCCCTATCCTCCACCACCTGTGTATCACCTGCCTTTCCTTATCTCCATTTCCCAACCTCTCATACCCTACATTTCCTTTATTTGTAATAAATCTCTTCATTACTCTTTCTATCATGACATTTATACCACCTTCTTTTATCTTCGTCCAATCCCAAAAACTTATCAACAGTCTTTCGCTATCCTCCCATCTCTTCTTTAACACTCATCTTAACATCCTATGTATGCTCCTTTATCTCCACCACTTCATTTTCGTATCCTCATTGAGCTAATCTTTTCCATCTTATCTTCCCCCATCTTATCAGATATCTCATCGATCCTCTTCTTGACACCTTCCGCCATTTATCGTATCTTGTTTTCCCTATCCTTGATCATCCTTCAAAAACCTGCCTTCTCCTATCTCATTTTACAACTCCGCATACCCTATTGTTTCTTTTCTATCTATTCCTTTATTACTAAAAATCTCTTTATTCTCTTTCATCTCTTTATTCCCTTTCTATCATGACGACTTCACCACCCTCTTTAATCTTTCTTCCGTCCCTTTGTAGCTCTTACAGAAAAATTCGGATCCTCTAAATTACGCCGATTTCGTCTTGTTTAATTTTTCTCAATCTTTTCTATCTATACTACCATCTCCCCCGTCTTTCTTAAACAACTATCCGAAACATGCTATCATGTCTCCTCTACCGATTCAAATTATTGTTATGTATCAATTACCAAGCATGATTGAATAGAATGCTCATTTTTTAAGAACGCATCTCTTACCTTTCTTTCCCTTTCTGGATAAGTGCAAAATTTCTTCATCCTTGTGATCATGCTATACCACAACGCATATTTCAAGGCCAGACACAATAAAATCCATGGAGCCTTTTTCGAAAGAGTCCATTTTTATGTTCAAAACCATTCCCTTATCTTATTTTACTTCTCTACCTTTTTCTACCACCTTTATATATTCTGCTTCAAGCAATCTTCTTCTTAAACCTTACCAAAATTCTTTCTTTATCCTCTCATCTCCTCCTTTCCACTCATTTTAACATTCTATACATGCTCCTTTTTCTTCGCAACTTTTTCATCAATCCTCTCCTTTACACCTTTCACCATTTATCGTATCTTGATTTCCTTATTCTCGATAATCTATGTATTACTTGCCTCCCCTATCTCAATCTTCAACTCCTAGTACCCTATATTTCCTTTATTAGTAAAAAATCTCTTCTTCCTCCTTTCTTTCGGGGGGGGGGAGGCTATACCACCTTCTCTAATCTTTCTTCCATCCCTTTGTAGCTCTCAAAGAAAAATGCGGATCCTCTTAGTTAGGCCGATTTGGTGTTGTTCAATTTTTCTGAATCTTCTCCAGCTATCCTACCATCTCCTCCTTCCTCCTCATACAACTTTCCGAAACATGCTATCATATCTCCTCAACCGATTCAAATACCGTGCATTTTCTCTTTCCATCCCTCTCCTGCTCGCTTCTTTTACATTTTTTCTGAATGCTCATCTAGCTGATCCTGTCCTTTTCATTATTTTCGATCATCGATCTATTAATTGTTATTCATCCTTTCTTTCTTCCTACTTTGCGAAATGAGCCTAAATCTGTTTTAAATACAAAGACTGATTCGTTATGGTTATCAAGTTTATCTCATCTCTCACCTTTCTCTTCCCTTCTGGATAATTGCGAAGTTTCTCTATCCTTGTGATTATGCTGCACTTCTACGGATATTTTAAGACCAGAAACAACAGAATTATTTGTGTTTCATCAACAAAAAAAAGTATATTTTTATGTTTAAAACCATTCCCTTCTCTTATTTTATAACTTTCACTCCTTCTACAACTTTTGCGCATTCTTATCCAACGTTCTCTTCCCCTAAAACCTTACCAACATTCTTTCACTATCTTCCCAACTCCTTCTTTCAACTCATTTGAACATCCTATGCATGCTGCTTTATCTCCGTTACTCCATTTTCGTGTCTTCATTTAGCTTATCTTTTCCATCTCCCCTTCCCCCATGCTATTAGATATTTCATCAATCCTCTTCTCCACAACTTACACCATTTGTTGTATCTCAATACACGTATCCTCTAACACCTATGTATCACATGCTTTTCCTATCTCCATTCTAGCATGACATCCATACCACCCGTTTTCATATTTGTTCCATATCTTTGTAGATCTTAAAGAAAAATGCGGCTCCTCCCCATTGCGCCCATCGGATACACGGGGGGGGACACCTCTTACCTCCCTTCCTCTCTTTTGATCATTGCGGAATTTCCGCTACCTCATCGCTGTACTCTCAAGGAAATTTGGAGACCACAAACAACAAGTTTAATCGATGTTGTCTCAAGAAGTTCCATTTTTTTTAAACCCGCCCCTTTTCTTAGATTACTTCTCTATCTCCTTCTACTAGCTTCATACATTCTTCTTCAAGGCACTCTTCCCCTAAAATCTTAACAACATCTTTCGCTGTCCTCCCATTTCCTCCTTCCAACTCATTTAAACATCCTATGCATGCTGCATTATCTCCGCTACTCCATTTTTTAGTCTCAATCTAGTCAATCTTGTCTACCTTTCCCATGACCATCTTTCTCGATGTTTCAACATTCCTCTATCATCACTTCATACCATTCATTGAATCTTGATCCTTATTTCCTCCACCACCTATTTATCACTTGCCTTCCTCTACCTTCTTCATGGATCTCCTCATAGCTTATGTTTCGTTTTACTTCCCTCCCCCTTCCTGTGTAATTGCGGAATTTCTCTATTCTCGTTATATCGGTGTTTTCCAAAAAATAATCGAAGACCAGAGACAAAATATTCCACCAAGGTTTTCCCAAACAAGTTTATATCTCTGTTCCTAACTATTTCCTTCTATTTCTTTCCTCTCTAACCTCTTCTGACACTTTCACACATTCTTCTACAAGTCACTCCTCCTCTGGAACTCCCTTAACTTTCTTCTGAGTCTCTATCTAGCGAATAGCGTCCATCTTTCCTCAACTGCATCTTTAAGGATATTTCAGCAGTCCTATCATCACCTTATACCATCAACTGTATCCTTATTCCCATTTCCTCTGCTATCTATCGATCTCTTATTTTTTCTTTCTATCGAATTTACCATGCCTATTTATCACCTCTTTTTCCCATGTTTTCGTACATGCTACTATTCCTCTCCTATTCATTCACATACTCCACACTTTTTATTCAAATCCTGTTCCCAATCGCTTTTTTTATAGCTCTCAAATTTTGTTCACATTCTGTTGTCACCCTTTCTTCTTCTCCTTGTCTCTCATAAAACTACCTTCTCCATGATATCATGTCTCCTCCTGCACTTTACAAACACTGCAATTTTTGTTTCCATCCCTCTCTCAATCGCCTTTTCTACAATATTTCTCTTACTTCTTTTACCAGCTTCATGCATTTCTTTTCTTCTCATTCAGCCATCAAATACATGCCTTGATTTCTCTTGTACTTTCTTTTTAAATCTCCTTTAAGCCAGCTCTATCAACCAGATATTTTCTCACCTTTTCAGATATTGCTTCAATCCTCTTTTTATATCCCTTCTCTACTTATTGTATCTTGATTCCGTTTTCTCAAAGTCACTCCTACCCTAAAATTTTCTCAACTTTCTAATGCCTCTCTCTCATGTTCTCATTCATACTGATGCAAATATCCCATACATGCTGCTTTTTTCTGCTTCGATTTTGAATTTCCATCCAGCTTATCGCATCCACCTTTTCCCGACTATATCTTTCTAGACGTTTCAGTTTTCCTTTTAACATCATCCTTCTAATCATGTTAACTATACCAACATCTTTCTTTTTTCTTCCCTCTGTTTGTAGCACTTACAGATAAAAATATCCTCGATTTTCCTCAGCACTCTCTTCCATTTCACCTCCTCCTTTTCTCTCCTATCATTTCTACATTTTTTAGCTTTTCCTGAAATCGCTCCTTTCCTTCCATCGACCAATCCCTTTTACTTGTCCTTCTTACCTCTACTTCCATTTAACTGTTATCTCCAATTACTTCTCTCACCCCCTGACGTAAATATCATAAGATAGTGATCATGATCTATGTATTTGCTCCCTCTATATTTCCGTTTAAAATAAACCAGCTCATATCATACAAACACTTCAACAGTTTCTTCCTTTCCCCATTCAGTATCTCGTGATTAGATATTCTTCCTCGCTCTCCTCCTGATTCCCTTCCTCCTCTTTTTTCTGCCCTTTCATGATACCTCCTTGTATCAGAAGCTCAATCTCTTATCCATTTTCTCCCATCGATTCTTCCATTTCCTTTGATTTCTCCTGCATATCTTTGTTCACATATTATTTCACTTTCTTGTATCTCTCTTTTCCCATTCCTATCTTCTCTGCCGATAAACCTTCTATGTCTTCTTTGATAACTCTTCTATGCTTCTCTGTTATATACTCCCTCCTTATTCCGATCACTACTCCCCACTTCGCTCTGGCTTTCTCATCCTTTTTTTTTAATGAACCTGCCAACTGTAACCTTCTGGTAACCTTTCCCTTTCACTTTCTCTTCCCTTTTCATCTAGCCTCAACTCTTCTTCTCACAGCTCTCTTTTTGCCTTCTTATCTCTTTCTCTTCTCCTCTACTTTTATCAACTCTCTTCTTCTCTTCTTCTCATCTGCTCTAAAGTCTCTTCATTACTTGTTCTCTACTTCTCTCAACTCTCATTCCCTCTTCTTTTCTCCTTTTCCTCTTTACTTTTTCTCTCCTTTCCTCCACTCTCTTATTCTCTTTTCCTTCTCCTCTCCCTCTCTTCGTCTATCCTTCCATTCTCCTACTCTCCTCTTCTTCTCTTATTCTCTTCTTTCCTTCTTTCCTTAGCTCTCTTCTTCTCTTATCTTTCTCTCTCTCTCTCTTATCTATGCTTCTCACAGCTCTCTTTTTGCCTTCTTATCTCTTTCTCTTCTCCTCTACTTTTATCAACTCTCTTCTTCTCTTCTTCTCATCTGCTCTAAAGTCTCTTCATTACTTGTTCTCTACTTCTCTCAACTCTCATTCCCTCTTCTTTTCTCCTTTTCCTCTTTACTTTTTCTCTCCTTTCCTCCACTCTCTTATTCTCTTTTCCTTCTCCTCTCCCTCTCTTCGTCTATCCTTCCATTCTCCTACTCTCCTCTTCTTCTCTTATTCTCTTCTTTCCTTCTTTCCTTAGCTCTCTTCTTCTCTTATCTTTCTCTCTTAACTCTCTTTTTTCTTCCTCTCTCTACCCTCTTCTTTCTCAACTTTCTTCTTCTCCTAACTCTCCACTTCTCTCTTTCATTTTTTTCCTCTTCTATTCTTCTCTTCTCCTGTTTTCATAAGAAGCGTAGCTTCAATCATGCGGTCTAACGCACACACTGCTTTTTTTATCTATCACGTTGTATGCCGTCACCTTCCTGTGACCTAATCAAACTCTTTTTCTTTCTTTAGGACATTCTTATGACATAATAACGCTATTTAATTGCAGCCAGATGGACATTAGTATGACAACATCATGACTTCCTTAGGTGGTCTTTGACCGAAGCAACAAGCAAAGTGTAATTGATATTTTCTTCACAGTGATACTGCTGCACGTAGTTTTCAATGGAAAACACACGAGAGATAACCTTGTTCAAAGTTCTAACGTAAAAGCTTCTCAATGAATAGGAGCAGGATCTACACATGCGCTTCAAAGAAATACTTCCATCTGACAAGACTATTTCTAACAATCTAATCCGGATAACTACGACGCGAACATTCTTCGAAAACAAGTGCTTACGAAGACATCCCGGAAATGATAGCAACAAACCTATCACCACAAACCTAGATCCACAAGAAAGGAGAATAAAAGAATCATCAAAATATTTACATTTTTACAGAACTATCAAGACGTATATTTTGATATTTTGAGCCAAACTTAAGCAAACTAAAACTGTTAGCGGAAAAGTTGTTCAGGAAGGTTGAAATCAGTTTTTTGGGAGCTTTGAGCTCAATTCGAACGGTAGTTAACCAGCTGTTGTAGTTCCATTTTTCTGGTGTCATCAATTTTCTTCCGTGTATACTACGGCCAGGCCAGTAGCCGCTACCCCAGCGTGAACCGCGAAATTCAATTCATTTCAATCCGATTCAATTTATTCACAATTCAATTCAATCCAATTCAATTCAATGCAATTCAATGCGATTCAATTCAATTCAATGCAATTCAATGCAATTCAATTGATTTCAATGCAATGCAATTAATTTCAACTGAATTGAATTGAATTGAATATAATGCGATTCAATTCAATCCAATCCAATTCAATTCAATTTGATTTAATGCAATTCCATTCATCTCAATTCAATTCATTTCAATTCAATTCAATTTAATCTAATTTAATGCAATTCCATTCAATTCAATTCAAATCAATTCAATTGAATTTAATTCCAATGCAATTCAATTCATTTCGATGAAATTCAGTGCAATTCAATCAAATTAATTTCAATGGAATTGAATCAAATTAGGTTGAATTTAATGCATTATAATTCAATCCATTTAAATTGAATTGTATTGAATTGAATTCAATACGTTCCAATCCAATTCAATTTGTTTTCATCCCAATCCAAATGGAATTCAATTGATGGCCTGGCCATAGTCTACGCAGGAGAAAATCGATTGCGCCAGAAAATTAGAACATCAACAGTTATTTTATTACTATTTCAATTATATTATTACGTATTATTTCGATTCTGAAAAATAATTGAAATGTTGACAGAATAATAATATTTACTTGTGAAAAGTGAAAATTTTTAACCCAGAAGAGATCAATTTTGAACATAAAAAGATGACTTTTTAACAGAGTAATTGAATTTTTAACCAAGTTTTGAAATTTTCAATAAAGAGAGATCGATTCTAGGCCGAAAATATAATTGTAGCCTGTCCGAAAAAAGAAATGAACTTCAAAACAAAACAGATAACTATCTGATAAACATATGATTTTTCAATATAAAAATTGTTTCTTTTACCAAATAGTTAAATCTTCAACCTATAGAGATGAATCCTGGATAAAAAATATAATAGTGGAATTTTCGATTCATAAGATGACATTTCATCCGAAAGGAGAATTTCCTAGGAAACAGTTGCATTGTCACCAGAATAATCAGATTTTAAAGCGAAGGAGATTGATTTTTACATTCTCATTCTGAATGAGACAGTATTGGTCTCATGCGAAAATTGACTTTCGCGGATTTGATAAAATCTCCACGTTTTGAGGCCCCCTGAGTCAGAAAAAATGGTTTTTACGAAGGTGTCTGTCTGTCTGTCCGTAGTCTGTAGTCTGTAGTCCGTAATCTGTGTACTCGATAACTTTCGAGAAAATGATCGGATTGGATTGCCCTTTGGCACACATCTTGAGGGACCCAAAAGACATGATGAGTTCATTAACCAGCTATTTCGGATTAAAAATCAGAAGGGGGGAGCATTTTGAACATTTTTTTGGAATTTTCTTTCCAAGACTTAAAAATTGTAAGTGCGGTTTCTTGTATTAGGTGAAAAATGAGACAATTCATCCTCATGACTTTTTTTGGTAAAAGCAAAATTGTCAGAGTTATGGCATTTTCAAAATCCAAAAATATGAAACAAAATGAGAATTTTAAGATGGATAACGCAAGATGAAAAAGAAAGTCAGAGAGAAAAAACGTTTCTTCTTGGGAGCCCTACAAGATCGTGAATAAGACTTTTCGAATTTTCTCAAAAAATCGAAAATTCCATTTTTGATCGCACAAAATATAATGAAAAATAATCTGTGAACTCAATAACTTTCGAAAGAATGATTATATTCGACCGTGCTTTGGCACCCATTTTCAGGGACCAAAAATACAAGCCGAGTTCGTTAACCAGCTGTTTTGGATCAAAAATAGAAGAGGAGGGGCATTTTCAAAATATTTTTGGATTTTTTTTTCCAACACTCAAAAATTCGAAGGACAGTTTCTTGTAGTGGGTGAAAAATGAAACAATTTATCCTCATGACTTTTTTTGATAAAAGTTGAATTGTCAGAGTTATGGCATTTTCAAAATCCAACAATATAAAAGAAAATGAGAATTTTTAGCCAAATAACGCAAGATTGAAAAGAAAGTCAGAGAGAAAAAATGTTTCTTC
>WSXT02041180.1:13770-27996 GCA_011762715.2 Neuroterus valhalla | reverse complement strand
TATATATGTACATCCTCTCCTGTACGCTTTCCAGCTTCCGTTTTCCCGTATCTCATGGAAGTTGGGGAGGCGACAAGCCGCCGCATCTGTGGTGCAGAGCAAGAAGAACACCGCGGGTTCTACGTGGTCGAACCGAATGTAATTAAGTTTTGCCCGGCAACGCCCGATCTTCCTTTGTTACATTAGCCAGTCTACCCAGCAGGCTCCCAGGGATAACAGAATACGGTCTCGGAACGAGAGCTCCGTTAATCTTCAACGCAAGAGGATGTTGGGAAAAAACAGCAGGATGGTAATCGAATTGTCTGCATGAACCGAGGTTATCACCTAAAATGACAAGCTGTTTGGTTCTAGCCTCGTTGTACTAAGGGGGATCAAGAATTGTGTAGGGAAGATTTGAGAGAAAGACGTGAGGGAAATGGAATAAGGGAGAAGTTTTAGATTGATCTAGAAGTCATCGCATAGTAACCTACTGAGAATTCAGGCAGTACATCGTTCCATGTCCATCATGTCCATCAGTATCTGAAATTTGCCTCTCAATATGGCCAAACCGTCTCAGCAAATCTCTTTTACTCTTGCTGAACAATATTTCTTCTGAACAGCATTCTTTCAGAAGCTAGCCTTTTACCCCACATATTCCGCAGAAAATCCATTCCAACTGCTTTTACGCTACTCCTATCCTTTACTTGATTCGTCAAGGTCCATACCATACAGCACAGTGGATGTGAGAACAGCATTATCCATCCCAGTTTAAGCTTCATTTGTTACAATTTATCTTCTACCAATAGCTTCTACACTGACGATAATCTTTCTACCTTCATTCATGAGTCTAGAGATCTCTCGATCTATCCTTTCATTAGCATCAACGGAGCTTCTCAGATACACAAAATTAACAGCTTGTTCTATTTCCTTACCACTTCTTCCGAACGCAATAGCTTCCCAGATACAAAAAATTATAGGCTTGTTTTATTTCCTCAACACTCATTTCAAACACAATAGGTCATGTTTTATCCACCTTAATCTCAAGAGCTATATTCTTTATGCTGGTGTCCTCTCTGCTCATCATGCTCTGCCATGTCCCGATTTGAACACCTTGGTCGAAGAATCATTCCCAGACCTCCATGTATATATTGAACATTCATGGGGCCTTAGGGAACGTTCAAATACTACGTTACCTGTTTTTCTTTTGTTTATATCGTTTTATCCCTTTTGGCTGCAAGGAATTTTTATTCTCGTCTTTATTTAAACAAAAGAAAAACAGGTCACGTAGTTTGAGTATGTTCCCTTACCGCATCCTTGTCAAACTCTTTTTTTTTGATGCAGGACCAATCACTCAGTTGTCCATTTACCTTCACACTCAGGGCCGTAGAGACCATATCCGGGCCCGGGGGTAATCATGCACGGCCCCCTTCACCGGGCCCCCCTCAACAATTGTAAAATTAGAATTTTGTGAAGGATTGAAACTGCGGGTCCGGGGGGAATCCCCCCCCCCTTTCCCCTCCCCTCTCGTCAGGCCTGCTCACACTTGTTTTACTGGCATTATATATTGCTTTCAGAAGCCATCCATCCACCATGTCGAAAGATTTTTCCAGTTGAACAAAAGCAGAGGAGGCTTTCATGAATCCACATTGAACTTCCTAGATCCTTCTCTTAGTTTTTCAATGGACGTATCAAGGAAAATTTATGTAAAAATTTTGCCCACAGTACTAAGTTGACTAATTTTCACAAAATTTTTGAATTTTTCACAAAACAATTGAATTATCAACAAAATTGTTGGAATTTTGAATCCAGTGGTCAAACTTTCAACTTTCAGTCGAATTTTTGAACAGAAAGAGTAATTCTTCTACCATAAATAGTTGCATTTTCAAACCAATGGTTCAAATTCCAAACCAAGAAGACGATTTTTTCGAAATACGAAGTAGATGAATTTTGAACGAAACATTTGGATTTTTAACAGATTTGTCAAATTCAACACAAAAAAATACGTTTTTACCTTCAAAAGACTGCAACGAAATAATTGCATTTCCAACAGAATATTCACGTTTTCAAGAAACGTAAACAAAACTGTTGGATTTTCGCCTTTTTTCGAGAAACTCTCCCTCTTTTCCCTCTCCCTTGTTTTTTCACATAATTTTTTACTAAATTAATATAATTGGAGAATAAAATTAAACTATTTTCATTTCGAAGTTTTTTTTCTCACGGTTAAAAATCCTTCATTTTATTTTATGCTTATGTCGAAATTCATCTCGTTTGGTAATATATTTGCCAATGTTATTGAAAATTTAATCGCTTTGTTATTAATGCAACAAATTGACGATATGCTGTGTTCAAAATTTTCTTTTTTTTTTCGAGATTCATCGTTCCGGTTAGAAATTGAATTACTTTGTTGAATGATGAACTTTTTTGATCAAAACTGAGTTTTTCGTATTTGAAGATTCATCATTCTAGTTGGAAGTTTATTTATTTAATTAAAAACGCATTCTTTTGGTTAAAGATTTATGTTCGTTAAGAGTAATTATTTTTGCTTTCAAGCTAACCTTTCTTGTTAAAAATGATCTATTTTGATGAGACTACAACTAAAAGGGTTGAAAATCAAACTGTCTCCGTCACAGAGTATTAATTTTGTTTGTTAAAAATTCATTTTAATGCATTAAGGATTTGACTATCTTGTTAAAATTATCCTTGTTTGGCTGAATTTTGGTGAATTTTGTTTGGTTTTCGATGCAGTCGTTCAGTTAGAAGTTACTTTACAATTGTTAAACATTCGTCTCTTATGGTTTTCAATTTAGTTTTTCCTCGCAAAAAATTTTGTTTGTTCACGTAGGTATAGCAGAACAATTTTCATTGCAACTGAAGTCAGGGAGGGAGACCAAGGGGTCGAAAATAGCCAAAAGTTTGTGAGGTAGTTTATGAACGGCCTCTAAGCTGATTTCTTAGTCTGGATCACGTTTAATGAGCGTGAAATTTTTTTTTAATAAGTGATAGTGAATCCCCCTTATTATGAAAAATGGTTTCCTCTTCGATGAGTTATTCCTACCTGGTCTCAGTGTTCGGTAATGAAAACAGAATAGGATGCGGATGGACACCGTAATTGCGAATAATTGCATTGTTTTCGAGCTGCTGGCGTAAGACCCTCTGGTTCTATTGCCGACTGAACCTGGTTTATTACTTTGGTACTTGCATCAATTTCATCAAAATCTGTTAAGAATTGAAGCAAGTAGTGAAGTATAAACGTAAATCTAGGATCTGGTTTACTGCAGAGCGGGTCTCAGGGATGTAACCAAGGGAAAAAGGCTTGAATGTTGCGGGCAAGGGGCGTCATTAAACAAAATAGGCGTTGCGTGAGGCACGTTATGAGAAAAAAAATCGTGGTGAAGGGTATTGGTTAGAAGTATGGCAGATGAAAGTGGAAGTGGTCAAGGCCTTGGTTAAGGCGCGGAGTAAACGAAAAAAAAATGAGCCAGTGGTTCAGTAAATGGGCGCAGTGATTAAAAATGGGAGTGACCACTAGTGTTATTATAGGACGCATTAACGAGAAGTAGGCGTAGCCAATCGCACGGTTGAGAGCCGCGGTCAATAAAAATGAATTCTTTCAATAAGTCTGATAGATGGTGTAATCAATGAACATACAATGGCTACCCATGGGCATTTCAAATTGAATAAACATTTCCTAGGGTTATATGAGTGATCACCGGTAAAGTTAAATGACAGAACAGCAGGAAATAAACGTAGCCAAAAGCACATTAAGCATCTGTAGTGAATAAGAGTAAATTTATGAATAACGCTCATAAGGGGCGTGGTCGACTAGAATGACAGATGATACTTGTCTTTGGGGGGCGTTAAAATGGAAAAGGGCGTGTCGGAAGACGTGTTACGGGGGATAGTCATAGTCTCAAATCGTAACACAACAGAAATATTTTTTAGAATGAAAAAGGAAGAATAGGAAGGACTGTTCAATTCGTTCTTATCGTGGCGGGTAGCAAGTGAAACATTTTAATTTCATCGCAAAGCACGGGCGGGTACCGGCGGCAGCAGACGGTGAAAGCGTCGTTTTGCCGGTGCGGCGACAAACTCGCCCCTCGGTAGATTTACGCTTTACTGATTACCACACTCCTCCCACAGACCTTGGGAGCTGTTGAGATAAGAGAGACGAGTCGGAAACCGAGTAGAGAAACTGTCTCCTGTCTGACAATTGTACTAATTGCACAGCTGTGCCCCACACCGCTCTTGCACAACCAGCTTCAACCCTTATATTCGATTTTGGATTGGGCTCTACAAAAGTAAAACGTAGTACATGGTACCCGTCACACAGCTCTACCTTTTTCCCCCGGAGACTGACTTGAAGTGGTTGCGGTAGGGCAGTAGTTGATCGAAAGACTATATAACTCACTACCGGCTCAGAGGTTGGCGCAGTGGTAGCGCATCGGCTTTGAACCGGCGACCAAAGGTTCAATTCCTCGTGCCGGAATCAACTTTTACTGACTTGTTACGCTTCTGAAAAATGGTAGTAACCCTTCTTTTTTCTCTACCCTGTATAACTTGCACGCTACAAATGTCAAATTGGAACGAATGTAAGACTCAATTTTTTCCTTTCAAATTTTTCTGTCGAATCGGTTTGCACGTGCTTCTCGCGGGGTTCAATAAAGCCTTTCGGCTATTTGGCAGACTCCGTTCCGGAAGCACAAGATAAAGACAGTCGTGAAGCGCTGTAACGAGCTTCACGGAAGCTCGGAGTGGGAGAGTTATAAAAATCGAGACGAGAAATTCAGTTATGACTCTCCTCTCTCCGAATGGAAAACAAAAGCTGGCGTAGATCTTCGCTGTCCCTTTTCCTCTCGTTATCAAGCAGCTGCTCCAGTCGTGGGAACAAACCGTGAGCTCCCTCATTTCCGCATTTCCGTTCCCGGTCGCGTCGTTTATTGACTCAGAAAACAGTGAGATCGGATAAACGATACGGAATACTGGCACTCGGTGATATCGAAGAGAATTTCGATGTCCAAACATGACAATATCTCTCATTCTTTTCTTATGACCTACGATGCGAATTAAAATCAAGAAAACTCAGAGTATGAGCTCTTGTTATATTTACTTGATTTGGTGTTATGCTGAATCGTAAGACGAAAATATGAGAAAATGTAGGAAAATATCTTCGGGATATGTAAACGTTGCATAGTATTCTGATTATTAACTCCGTATCAAAATGGTCCTGTTTTGTGATTCTAGAATTAATGTCTGCAAAACTGCATTCATATTTTTCGAGTGGCAGCTGTCGTACTTCATGATCGTCCTAGGACTGATATAATATTTTTGAAACAAGGAATCTTTTAGAAGAATTTGGGTTCCAGGCTGTGAGGAGAATTCCAATTAACTAAATTCCTGGATTTCCCAAAGGTAAATCGTGTTTCAGTGTTCTAATTATTCTTTCCGGAATCAGGTTAGAAAATTCGCTCCTCTTTATCAATTAACATACCAACCCAATTTTGAAAAGCCTGTCCAGTGGAGTTGGCAAAATCGGAGGTAGGGAGGAATTACAAGGACCTTTAGAAAGGCGGACCCAACTCGGTCCCTGGATTCCAAGACCTTCCTTCCAATAATGTGTCAAGGGTTTTGTAAGACATTGCTGCAATCCTATTGACTGTTTGACGATCCCTCAGCGTTGGTATGTTAGCAGCTCAGGCAGCACATAAATTCCTCCAGCACACGGTGCTCAGCCTATGAACAATAACCCTTATGTTACCCCGACGTTACGGGTGCCTCTCAGTCGGTAATTACACCGGCCATAAACATTTGCCTCACGGCTCAATCTCGTCAAAGACAGAGAGCATAACTTGTGAAGCAGATGCTTCCGTCGGCAGAGCTAATGTGATCTTCTTCGAACGTATATGTTGCAACGAAACGACAACTCTGTTGTCATTTCACGATTACGATCTCTCATGATCAGGATGTTTAATGGTCATCCCGTTTCATGGTGCGAATTATCCATTAATCGTCTCTAAACCTTCACATCTCATTCAATACTTTACCATCTATCAATGGTAGCTTTACGACCACATTTACACGAATCATAAAGAGCCTCATGTTTACAAGACCTTCACAGTAAAGTCCAGTTGACTAGCTTCATCCAAAAATCGGATCAATGTGATATGCAATCCTTTTATGCGCATTTGAGATTTTTTTTGAATAACTGAACGCATCAGAATGATCCGATTTCAAAGATCATGAAGTAAGAGGAGAACAAACTGTGCGTCGCCATTTTTTTAGACCTAGCTGAGGGGAAGGATCCTCGCTAAATTGTAAAGTTGCACCACTCTTTGAATGTGATATATGTGAGAGAAATGCGGAAGGTCTTTTATTTGTAGATTATCATTTTCATTATACCATTAGGCCAAATCTCTCTGGAAAGTAAAAGTAACTGGTTCGGTTCTAGCCCTGTTGTACTAGAGATCTCTGATTGTACTACTAGGGATCAAAGATATATATGGAAAGTTTGATTAAGGTATGTGAAGAAGAGAGAGCACAACTCTAATACAGATCTCTGATCAAACTCTTTAGCAATCAGCCCATGTGAAGGGTTTCGCAAAGCTTTAATAATAATTTACTGAAAAAACCTCTTCACACGGGTCAACCAGTATCGAAAATCTTTCGTTCCTGCGTCTCAACTCTTCTTATAAACGGATCTTTTTTACCAATGTCTGCCTTTTCGTATATATTTGTTTCCCTCACATTCATGGTAGTCGCTACCTTTTTGGGGGGTCAAATACACACAAAAATCAGTACCATGAGACCAGGGTAGTGCGTCGAAAGTGGGAATCTTACTAATGTCCATAGAAGGATCACTCAGTCCATCCTAGCCTGACTAGGAAGGCTGCTGGATGGCATGGTGGTTGAGGCTCTTTTTGCTGGACAGAGGCACGCGTCTTCCACTGTGCCATGTAGTATGCTCCAGCCTGGGTAGGGGTACGTGACATCTAGTCGCCGACGATTTTTCGCCAGGACAACTAGTCGCTGGGACATCTAGTCCCTAGAATGCGTAGTACTTTACGGACTTCGAAGTCGCATCGAAATGAACAATTTTATTTATTCAAATGATTCCTTCCGTATTTGAATGTCTACATTAGTCAGCGTATTTTATAACCAAGAGAAAAAAATCTTCAACGAATCAGACTACTAACTTTCATTAAAAAAGAGGAGTTTTCGACAAAATGGTTGCATTCTAAACCAAATAGTTGATTCTGAACTTACTAAAATGAATCGTGAAAAAATTGGTCGAATTCTTGAACGGAATAGATGAAGCTTCAACGAAAAATAGTTGCTTTTCGAACCAAACAGTTGAATTTCAAGTCAAGAAGACGAAATTATCAGAAAACGGTTGAATTTTCAATCCAAAAGGACGCATTTTCTACCCAAAAAGGAGAATATGGAACAGAACAGTGGAGTTGAATTTGTGGAAAATAAAAATTTTCAACAAAGTCTTTAACTTTCAAGCCTGAAAGACCAGATAATGAAAATTTCTTTGATTGAAAACGGGAACTTGGATAAGTTTTTTGTCGAAAAACTCCTGAAGAAATGATTTTTCAAACCTCTAAGAAATATAGCGATTGAAATAAAAAATTATGTAATAATTAAGAGAGAACTTCGGACTAAAATGATGAACAGTAAAAAACATTCATGGATAATAAAGCGAAATTTGAATCCATTTTTTTGACAGGAGTTTCTAAACAGAAATTTCATTTCTAAATACCCAAAAAAATACAGCAATCAAATATTGCCATTATATCTGGATGCTATTATATTGCGTTGTCTTTGGTTATAACATAACCTCAAAATTTTATAATTTTTGAAGAGAAATGATCTTTTCACTTGTTTTTTAAAATTGAGAATAAGCAAGAAATTATGAGAAGGAAATGCTGAATTTTTTGAAGCAAAATAGAATAAATGTAATAGAAATATTACGATATTAAATAATAAATAATTTGTTTTTTAACATGAATTAATCATCACTTTACTCTAATTGAAAAGTGATAAAAAGTTAAAAATTTCAGGAAAAAGCCGCAACTTTGTAGCATTATTCTAAGAGAATATTGTTATGAATAATAGCGAATTGTTTAAACAATTATTATTGTTAACTTTAATTGATTATTACCTCGGCCTACCTGAACGTTAAAAATAAGTTGACAAATTTATAAAAAACCTTGACTTGCTAACTTTTTTATAAGAGAAAGTTTGCTAAAGACAATAATAAATTGTTTCAACAATTTTAATAAACATCTTATGATCAGTATGAAGTAGTGTTTCATGTATTTTTTACAGTCCGCGTTAAAAAAACGCAAAAAAATCATAATTAGCGCCAAAAACTCGAAAAAACCATTTTTTCACTTATGGGGTTTTTTCGGGACCCTATAAAACAGACTTATGGGGGTGATATTTGAAAAGTAATATTTTCTTCGCATTCTGTCACCAATTGTGAAGATAATCGGGATTTTCAAACTCGATTCGTCTAATATTGAGATTTCTGAATGAAATTTACAAAAACGTCTTTTCTTCTTATGGGAAATACGTGTTAAACTTCACGGAGCTGGCGGCACCTCTAAATATTTTTTTTTCAGAACAAAAAAAATGCATTTATTTTTTTGTGGATTCGAACAAATTTCGGGCGTTTCGCATGAAAATTCTAAAAATTTTTTTTGGAGGACCCTATTGTACAGCGACTAATTGCCCGGATACTAGTCGGCGGCGATAGGTTGTCCTGATCCGCCAATAGACATCAGGCTAATTTTACAGGAGGAGGCGTTGGAGAAACGTAGAGAGCCTCAAGGTAGAGAGTTGCGAACTTGCTCCGCGCTGATTGGTCGAGGTGAATCGCGGACATCTTGCGTTCATACTAGAGAGCCTCATTTGCCTCAAGGAGAAAAGTGGGAGAACCAGCTCAGCGCTGATTAGTCGAGGTGAATCGCTGACCAAGTTCGCAACTCTCTACCTTGAGGCTCTCTAGAGAAACGGTAGAACTTTGGGACTCAGTTAGTAGGCGGGAGGGTAGGGGGCGTCCTGAAAATCCATCCCCTCCACTACGAGCTCGTCTTCGCGTGCCGTGTTCGTGCGTCCAGCGTGCTTCGGATTGTGCGGTAAGCCTCACTTTGTAGTTAAATAAATATTCGAATTTTGCAGATAGAAAAATGATTTTTTCATTTCAATGAAAGAGCGGCTTCAGCACTATCAGTAGCATTGACAAACTGATAACCGATTCCTTCTCCATTAGGGCCTTCTCTTTGCGAAACATCACAAGTGGCAACTTGATTATAAATTATAAAAAATTCGGTTAATTGCTGGTAATGCTGGTTTGAGAGGTTCAAAACTTGTATATTTCCAATAGACGTGTGACAGAAGTTGCCAGCGGCTGATCCGGAAGAGCGACTGTAAATTAAGCCCGTTCAAGAGAAAAGTTTGCCAGTTTTAATGAATATACCGCATCCAGGCAACCTATCAGCAAACTTACTGTCGGTAGTAAATGAAACTGCACCGGCTGAAAATAATGTGGCCGTTACATTGTTCTTGAACCTCGATCTCGAACATTAATGCCCGCCTTAACTTCTCTTTTCCGTTTTCCCACATCACGCACTACGATCCGAATGAGTCTGAAGAGTATAAAATCACCACTCTACTGCGATGAGGATAGCTTTTCAAATAAAAACAGGGTCGTTATGTCTCGATTTACGGTTTCTAGAATCTTAAAAGCAGAGGGTGGTAGCTCAAGTCTTTGTAAGGAAGCTCGGTGATGTAGATTTTCGAATTCGGGCCCTTAAAACCAAACAATTTATGTCTGGTGGTATTTTGTCGGTTACTCAATCTAATAGTTCTTAGAGAAACAAGAAGAAATTTACTTTGGTTCGGATTCGAACCGCGAACGCCTCCAGTGATGGGTGAGATACTTTTGAAATGATAACTTTTTATGGCGCAGTGTGAACCCAGAAAACAGGGGGAATGTAGGGACAAGGCGAAACTTGAAAGGATTTCACGAGAATGCTTTTTCCTCTCCATGTCCCCTTCGCTCCCTCAAGCCACTCACGAACTCTCTCCCCCCTCCCTTGCTTCTACTCGCTGTCGCTGGCGCTTGCTCTCTCTTTCTCTCAATCCCTCTTACTCGCTCCTGCTCGTTCTCATTCTCTCCATCATTCGTCACAGTGTGACTCTTACAGAGGAGCGCTATAATATATAAGCGTATAGCGGCATGAGTTCTTTTTGAAGGTCGTGGTTCGCACGCGAGCCACGAATTATTAAAAAATTAAATTTTCAAACGAACTCATGTATTTTGAACTAAACTGATGAATCCTCAACTAAAAGAGTTGAATTTCAAAACGACAAACACAGGTTTCCAACAAACAGTTGAATTTTAAATAAAGAAAAAAACTAATTTCAAACAAGACATTCAAATTTTGCACTCAACAGAAAGGCTTTTTATCAAAACTGTTAAATTTTGGACCAAATAATTACATTTTCGAACAAATAATAAAGTCTTTACCCAGAAAGAATAAATTTCAAACAAAAAGGATGACTTTCAACTTTCAAGCAAGACTTCAAAACTTGTAACTGAAAATATTAGATTACTTGGAAAAATCTTTTTTTTTTGACTAAACAGTTAAATTTGCCATTGAATCTCCTCAACAAAATGGTTGAATTTTCAACTGGAGGAATAAATTAAAATTATATAGTAGAAGATTGGGTTTTTTAGTTGAAATTTCAACTATTTAGTTAAAACTCTCTTTTGTTGGGAATTTAACTGTATATTCAAAAATATATATATATATCTTGTTGAAAATACAACTTTTAGGTAGAAATTCGATTTTTTAAATAAAAAATGCAGACGTTTGGTGGCAAAGCATTTAGCTTGATATTCAATCCGAATACATCATGGATATCTGTCTATACAAATTATAATATTGATGTTATTTTCTCGATTATTCTACTGCAAAGCATTTTATTACATTCCCAAATTTGCCAAGACATTATAGAATATTCTAGAATATTCAATTCTGAAACTTTCTAGAACGTTCCAAAACCTTCTAGAAAGTTTAGAACTATTTTCGAACATTTTAAAGGATTTGATATTTTTTTATAATGAAGCTGAGAAATGACCGAATTTCCAGACCTAATATAAATTCATCCTCATTTTACGATTTTCTCGGTTTCCCGGTCAAGTGCCTGAAACAGAATCCCTAGAAAAAGTGGCAAGGGATTCCTATTAAATCGGACGCTTCATAAATTTGAATTGATGTTCAGATGACTTCCGATAGTGACATTAAAAATGAATAGATCTGCATAAAATGAATAATGCGAAAATTGAGCTTCACAAGGAGAGAAATGGTTTCCCATTTTTTCGAGGACTTTATGAGCCTGAAAATGAAGGCACTGGACACTCCCTAAATCTCGGCCAATGCTGTACGTTGAGAGCGGATAGTATCTAAATGGGCGATTACGCCAATGCGCGAACACACCAAATATTGTCAAATATTGAACTTATAGGTTGAATTTCCAATCGAAACAGACGAATTTTCAATGAGCAGTTGAAATTTTTTACGAGATATTTGAATTTCCGAATTCGAACATATGAAGTATCAAACCAGAACGATGGATTTAAAAGAAAAGGAAACATGTTATTAACAAAACTGTTGCATCAACAACCAACTAGCCTGATTT
Organism: Neuroterus valhalla; assembly: GCA_011762715.2. Lineage (NCBI taxonomy): Eukaryota > Metazoa > Arthropoda > Insecta > Hymenoptera > Cynipidae > Neuroterus > Neuroterus valhalla. Next base: position 16,308 of record WSXT02041180.1, on the reverse strand, counting down.
TTCAACAAAAGGGATATACTTTTAACAGAGTGATTGAATTTTCAGCCAAATACTCACATTGTCAACCCGAAAAATAGATTTCATCAGAATTTTAAGAGGAATAATTGCATTTTTTTACAAATGTTTGGATTTTTTAAGTCATAAAGACGAATTTTTTGTAAGACAGTCGAATTTTTAATTTAAAAGGAAGATTTTTCGATGAAAGAATAGCGAATCTTCAAAAATCGGTTAAACTCTCTACATAATAAATTATTAGAAGTGAAAGGTAAACTCCAACGAGAATAATTCATTTTCAGCAAAAAATGTAATAGTTAATATTTTGACAAGACGAATTTTAAACAAGAGAGTTTAATTTTCAACTAGATCAGGAATCATATTCATAAAAAATACTGACATTTCAGCAAAAAAATCTTGTTCCAGACAAAATAAATAAATTGGGTAATTTTCAAATAAAAAAATAGATATTATAGCAGTAAAAAATGAAAAAAATCGTGAATTTTGAACTGAACAGTTCAGATTCCAATTTATAAAGATAAACTTTTCAGAAAAAGATGAATTTCTAACCCAAAAGGAATAGGTTTTCAAAAAAAAATTAATTTTGAACAAATAAGTTAAATTCGTGATCCAAATGGATGAAATTGGTGCACGAAAGCATGAAAATAATAACATTCTCGACCTGAAAAAATGAACTTTACACCAAAAAGCCGACTTTTAAACAAGGCGGTTATATTTAAAAATCAAAAGGACCGATTTTTAATATGAAAATATGAATTGTCAACAAAAGATTCATGTATTTTAAATCATTGAGAAAAAATGATCGACTTCTTACAAAAATGGAATATTTGAATTGGTAGTTGAAAAAATTTATTTTCAACCAGAAGAAAACCAATTTTTAACAAGAAGATTAAAATCACCAACTGAAGAGATGAATCTTCAAGTACACTGCTACCTCAATCTCATTCCACCCGAACTCGCACCTTCCTTAAAATGCGCTTGTGGATGAGACGGTGCGGGGGGTTCGGAGAGGGGCGCTCTCCTCGCTCCATTCTCCGCTAGTGCCGTGCATTGAAAGTGGGCAGTATTACCCTAGCATAGATTTTCGCAACTCTGCTCCAGTTGGCATCAGTTACTCGTGTGCATTCGGCCCTGACTGTTTACGTGTCAGCTCACTCGATCTCGTTCCAAGGCCGTCGATACCCGAGCCCGAAACCGGAATGAGATTGAGGTTGCATTGTATAAAAAAAATCTTCTAAGGAATAATTCGACTTTCAAACCAACTACATTGTTGAATTTTCAATCAAGAAGATTAATTTGCAACTGATTTTATACGAATTTACAATAAAATACATTTTAGTGCTATTCTGTCACGTGACCAATTCTTACATTTTATTACCCAGCCCTACAAAAAAAGGATGATGTTTGATAGATCAGGCCAGGGTAGTCAGATCCAATGGATTTTGGGTCGCTGAATCCATATCCGTATTTGGAATTCGGCGATCAGTGAAAGTCTTTTTTCTAACCTCAAAAAACTCAGTTTTTTTTCGCTTTTGCGCATTGCAAAATATGTAGAAGAGCAACGCGTGCCTTTCTAAATATTTTGATCACAGATTTGGATTCAGCGGCGGAAAATATATAATTTTGGTGTTTTTTAGTCCACTGGGCTTAATACTTTGTGATCAGGGAAAGACTGTACAGAAAACCATAGCGTAAAATCTCGGGAAAAAGGTAATTTTTACACCGATCTGAATAGTTAATTTCTATGAATTTTGTGTCGCTGAATCTGAATCTTTGGTTGTAATTGACAAATGAGCCTTTGTTTTCTCCCCAACCGTGAAAAATATGCCCATGCCATGAAGAATCAGAGAAAGGGTATGTGTTTCAGGGTAAGAAAGAAAACCAAGTCCAATTGCGGAATGATGACCTTACATTCGGATTCAGCGACACAAAATCCATATAAATTAACTTCTCTGGTAAGCGGACTAAAAGAGACAATTATTATGTATTTCTAACCACTGAGATGAAATCTGTGGTTAAAATGATTTTCAAAAGCACGCGTTCTTCTTCTACTTTTTTTTGATGCGAAAAAAACCGGAAAAACAAAGTGTTTTGAGGTTGAAAAACTGTTACTAATCGCGGAATTCCGATCACGGATTCCGATTCAGCAACCCAAAATCCATAGTTCAAGGCTTCTCTGATTGGCGAACTAAAAGAGACAATTCCTATGTGTTCTCACCGCTGTATCCAAATTTGTGGTCTAAATAATAAAAAAAGCCCGCGTTCTCCTTCTACTTATTTTGTGATGCGAAAAGAAACCGGAAAAAAAAGTATTTTGATGTTGAAAACTCTTAATAATTGTGGAATTCCGACCACGGATTCTGAATCAGTGACCCACAATTCATAGTTCTCGGCTACTCTGGTTGGCGGACTAAAAGAGACAATTCTTATGTATTTCTTACTGCTGAATCCAAATTTGTGGTTGAAATAATTAAAAAAGCACGCGTTCCTTTTTTTCTACTTATTTTGTGATGCGAAAAAAAA
>WSXT02041180.1:0-13670 GCA_011762715.2 Neuroterus valhalla | reverse complement strand
GTGTTTCTCACCACTGAATCCAAATTTGTGGTCTAAATAATAAAAAAAGCCCGCGTTCTCCTTCTACTCATTTTGTGGTGCGAAAAGAAACCGGAAAAACAAAGTGTTTTGAGGTTAAAAAACTGTTACTAATCGCGGGATTGCGATCACGGATTCTGATTCAGCGACCCAAAATCCATAGTTATTGGCTACTTTGGTTGGCGGACTTAAACAGACAATTCTTATGTATTTCTCACCACTGAATCCAAATTTGTGGTCTAAATATAAAAAAAAAGCCCGCGTTCTCCTTCTACTCATTTCGTGATGTGAAAAAAGCCGGAAAAAATGAGTTTTTTGAGGTAAAGAATTTTGCAATTCGTGGAATTCCGACCATGGATTTGGAATCAGCGACCCAAAATCCAGAAGATGCGACGACTCTAGTCCGTCAAGCATCCCATTTTTTTCTTAGGCAGTATTATATTTGGCGGCTAAGTAATTTGAAAAGTGAATATATTGTGCTCGAAATAGGATAAATTCTTTGAAGTATAAGAGGGCACATCTGCCTGGCCCATTAAAGATTTTATATTTCACCTCTGCAAAAGAATCGATGTTTCTTAGCTGCATTAAGACAAAAAATGTAAAAGAATTCCTGGACGGTAGACCAAATAGCGGTCAAAAGCAAAGGCTGAAAAAAGTAGGGGAAATGTGAAGATATACTAAAGATCGATGAAAGTAAGAAGATCCCTAACCCATCATTCACTGCTTCGAAGTTGCCTCGAAGTGGATTTAGGTTGGCTGTAGTGAATTTAAGTTGACTGAAGTGAATTTAGGTTGGCTACAGTGATGAAGCTTCAGCGTGCCATCTTCGAACTCCATACCGATGAGGACTTGACAAAAAATAGGAGCGAAACGCTGATTTCGTTCGTTTGTGAATTTCGCATCACTCGTCTCGTTCCGGCGCCTGCGGCGCCTCCACCAAAGTCTGCCTCGAGTTTCAAACTTCGGTCAGTCACGAAATCAGCTCTGTTGCAAATGATGCAATATAATCAAAGCCTTAACATTCTTCCAAATTAATGATTTAGAACTCTGAACATTGCCGCCGAATATAAACTATATAACCGATTACATTGATTTATATTTTATGAAGTATTTCAGAAAACTGATATTCACATTTACATTCTCTATGTCTCCCATTTGTATTAACGGACGAAATTCGTAGGAGGTGGCCTACTACTGAAACCTGGCCCACTATTGGTGCCCTTATCTCACACTTATGTTTTCCAGAAAGAAAGTGACTATTTTCTCGTGTACAGTGAGACGATAAAAGTTGACACTGCAACGTGCATATCACGATAATTATATTGCGGAAGTTTATTTTAAGGTCGACGCTTCCTCTATCGGTTTTACCGCAACTTTGTAACAGTTGCGCGAATCCAGTTGCAAACGATATTACAGCGAATTGCGTGCTGCGCGAGCAAATTCGAGAAGGGTGTTGGAATCTGTATTTCTATTGCGCGGCATGAGAAATTCGAAATAATTGTTCGTTACGTTGCTATCCATGATGAACAAGTTTTAGTAACAAGGACTCGATTAGGTTATTTCTCTCCTCGCTATTTCCAATTCTAGTTAAGTTGCAAAACAGAGTCTGCAAAATCGAAATGCATATTTCCCAGATTCAATTTCTCGGAATTTCCAACATTGGTGTGACTTTTGATGAGTTTCCCGAGGCCAAATTAGGGTCAGTAATTTGGCACAGAATTGTTTTTGCGGAATGGAATCCAGGTCGAGGTTACCCGTGCAGGAAATGCCTTCTTCATCCTTATTTTAGAGAAGTCTCGTACCAGGCTCTGATGAGGTGGGACTGAGGCCCGGATGAGTTGCCCCTATTATTAAGTAAGGCAATCTGCCTAATAACGTATTTGAGGCCCTTATGCGATATGAATAAGACTCAAATATGAATAAGACACTGATAATCAGGCTCACCTTCGTTCGTCATGCAGAACTAAGTTCCAAAACTAGATAATAGAAATAAACGAAAATTCAACTTCAGATAGAAAGATTTCATTGTTCTAAAATGTTCCAAAAAACTCTTTTAAAATGAGTTTGTTAACCCTTTTGCTGTATGTTGAACGTATCCAAAATTAGTTCATATTTTAGGCCATATTACTGAATAGATTGTGTGCTAAAATATTTACATTCTATGTATGTGAGTATAATTTCTTATTAGTTGAAAGAAGAGAAACACAATGTAACTCAAGTTTGGTATTTCTTTCGCGTAATTTAACTTTTTCTAGAAAAATCGAAAGTTTAGTAATATTTATCAGCACGGCATCCATGGTTCTGACTAAATTCAAATAGGCCCGCGCTTTTCGTTACATGCGCAGTTGGAAGCCGTTAGCATTACCAAAGAGTCGGGCTAGAGCTCTGAATACATGGGTATGTACATCCGCCATTTTCGGCCTACGGACAAGATGGAGTATGAATACAAAGTGTGCACAAACGCGAAAATTGAAGATTAATTGTGATGAAACTAGCTTTTAACATTAATAAATATTAGGAGATAATAATTTTAATTTGTTTAAAGACATGCTTGGGAACATGTAAATCAATATTTTTCTTTCGGAGTGTTCTGAAATGAGATGTGGAAGCTGCAATTTTAAAGACCGCACCCAGCCTACTCATTTATTGAAGTTAACATAAAAAAACTACATAAGACCTAGTAAAACTAATGTGGAGAACTTATTTGGCGTATTTGTGTGTTTTTATGGAAAAATGATTTCAGAAAAAAATGGTAACATGCATTTTTGAAATAACTTCCTCACATTGATTATTTACAAAGTGGTACACTTATATTCTGTAAATCATACAATGCGAATGGTATACAGTCTAAAGTGAGGGTATGTTTTACTTCATTCAAATTTGCAATTGAAACGCAAAAGCGCTAATAACTTCTCTACATTAGTGTTACTTAGTCTGATGCACTTTTTTTAGGTTTACTCAAATAAATAAGTTATTTACTTACGGTTTAGAAGCACCTGTGTGGGTTATATATGGTCTTTACAATCACAGCTTCCACATCCCATTTCAGAACACTCTGAAAGAAGTATATTTGCATACATGTTTCCTAGCACGTTTATGAGCAAATTCAGCTAGCTTTTTCAATATCAAAAGCTAATTTTATCACAATCGAGTCCCTCAGCTAAATGGACCCAAAATGGGGGGTGTTCATTCTATTCTCTATTGTACCCTAGCCGGACGCCGTTGTCAATCCGCCATTTGCGCAACGTTGTCATCCTATGACATGACTGCATATTCCAGTCGGTATCGAATGGAAGTGAATGTAAACAGTGTAAAATTAGAGCAGGGACAAATTCATATCTGAGTGTGAAGTATATTCAGTTTACATAGAAGACTAGAAGAGTGAATCCTCGAGTTGGAACACGCTTTTTATTTCATGGAGTGCGATTATTCCTTCAAGAATTTTGGGAATTCTAGAAATGTAGATGGACGAGTATGTATAAAATTAAATCGCGATATAGTCGTGTACGTAGAATGTGCAGATAATAGAAATTGAATGATTTTTAGGTTAGGACCAATTTAATGCTCCTTCGAACACGCATGCGCAGCCTATTTATATGAGGATTTGAGAAGGCCTTAAAGAGCCTTGCCTATATTAAAAAGGCCCCGAAAAGGGTGCGCGACGAATCACTAAAAGGGCCTGATAGGGTTTACTTATCCGGGCCTTTAATATAATAAGGCAACCTTTTCAGTGCCTGGTACTGCCCAGATTAAAATTTATCGCGGGCGATTTTCAGTTACAAAGTCAGTTTTTCAATTTGGATAAGAGATCATCCATGAATTGGTTAACAATTTTTTTACCACTTTTTTTTGTTCATCCCCTATCCAAGAAACAAGTTGTAACAAACTGAAATGACCCCCCTCCCCCCTGCCACTCCCCTTCCTCTTTTTAGGCCTATTTTAGCTAATTCAAAAAATATATTTTGAACCAGAAAAGATGAATTTATTATCAAGAAAAATTGAATTTTCTAACCAAAAGGACATATTTTCTTATCAGAAAGCCAAATTTTCGAGGGAAGGTGAATTTCAAATAGCAAAAGATAATTGTTCTAACCAAATAGAAGGATTCTTAAGTGGATAGTTGATTTTTCACTACACAAACACAGATTTTCGGAAAGACTATTGAAACTTCAACTTGAAATGTAGAACATATTTTTTATACCCAAAAAAACAGAAGTTCAAAACAAGGTCAGTTTTCGACCAATAAAGATATATGTTTTGCCGAATCGTTGAATTTTTAACTAGAAAAAGACGAACATTTAACAAAATAGTTGGATTTTCGATAAAAAACTAGAATTTCTAAAACAAAAGTTCATTTTAAACTAGGAAAGATAAATGTTTGGCATTAAATATTAATTTTTGATATAGAAAGACATACTTTACACCTAGAAAGAGCAATAAAAAAAAATAGTAAATTTTCGACCAAAAACGATGATGTTCTAACCCAATAGTTGGATTTTCAACTTTATAGTTGATTATTCCATAAAAAATAAGAATTTCTTGAAATCTGTTAGATCTCCAGGAAGGATTTGTTAGAAAGGAGAAATTTTCAACAAAATAGTTGAATTTTTAAACATAAAAGTTTATATTCAACCAATAAAAATCAACTTTTACCATATAAATTGAAATTTAATCCAAAAAGTACAAAACTCCTATAAAAAATACGAATATTGAAGAAAACATTCGAATTTCCCAAAAAATGACTTCTCATAAAAATACCTGAATTTCCAAGAAAATAATTATTTTGAAGAAGATTGTTGAAGTTCCAACCAAAAAAGATAGATGGCCCAACTGAGTACTTCAAGTTCCCAAATGGTTGATTTTCCAAAAGAAAAAGAAGAATTTCTTGAAAGCTCGATTAACTAAAAAAAAAAAGTTTCTGTCCAAACAATGAAGATGAATCTTTAAAAAAACTGTTTATTTTACGAAGCCAAAATATAAGTTCCTTACTGAATAGTTGAATTTCCGAGGAAACAATAAATTGAAAAAATTGGTCGAATTTTCAACCAAGAAAGATAGATGTTTTAAGCGAGGAGCTGAATTTGTTCTCAAATAGCTGATTTCCTAAATAGAAAGTCGAATGTTTAAGAAGACCGTTGAAATTTTAACAAAAATGTTCCTGATCGAACAATAAAGACAAATTTCCTACCGAAAAAGATGAGTTTACAAACTGAAAGACTTCTTTCTAAAAAAAACCGTTAAACTTTTTACCAAAAATCTTACCAAAATTTCGGATAAAATAGTAGAATCTTGAACCCAACAAGATGAATTCTGAAGAAGAAATGTGATAGTCAATATTGCAAACAAAAATATTAATATTTTACGTCCAAACGAGGATATTTCAACTAAAAAACAAGTTTCAACAAAATAGTCAAATCCTCAACAGAAATAGATTTATTACATTTTCATTCTGAATGAGAAGGTATTGGTTTTATGTGAAAATTGACTTTCGCAGATTTAATGAAATCTCCACGTTTTGAGACCCCCTGAGTCAGAAAAAATGGTTTTCACGAAGGTGTCTGTCTTTCTGTCTGTCTGTAGTCTGTAATCTGTGTACTCGATAACTTTCGAAAGAATTATCGGTTTGGATTGCCCTTTGGCACACATCTTGAGGGACCAAAAAGACAGGATAAGTTTGTTAACCAGCCATTTTGGATGGAAAATCAAAGGGCGGGAGCTTTTTAAACATTTTTTTTGAATTTTTTTTCCAAGACTCAAAAATTGTAAGTACGGTTTCTTGTAGTAGCTAAAAAATGAAATAATTTATCTTCTTAAGTTTTTTTGATTAAAGCAAAATTGTCAGAGTTATGGCATTTTCAAAATCCAAAAATATAAGAGAAAATGAGAATTTTTAGTCAAATAACGCAAGATTGAAAAAAAAGTCAAAGAGCGAAAATGTTTCTTCTTGGGAGCCCTACAAGATAATGTATACAACTTTTTGAATTTTCTCAAAAAATCGAAAATGCCATTTTTGATAGCACAAAAAATAACTTAAAAATAACTGTGAACTCGATAACTTTCGAAGGGATGATCATATTCGATCGTGTTTTAGTACCCATTTTAAGTGACCTAAAATACAAGCCGAGTTCGTTAACCAGCTATTTTGAATCAAAAATACAAGAGGGGGAGCATTTTGAAAATTTTTTTGGATTTTTTTTGCAAGACCTAAAAATTCTTAGTGCGGTTTCTCATAGTAGGTAGAAAGTGAAACAACTTAACCTTATGATTTTTTTGATCAAAACAAAATTGACAGAGTTGTGGCATTTTCAAAATTCAAAAATATAAAAGAAAATGAGAATTTTTAGCCAAATTACGCAAGATAGAAAAGAAAGTCAGAGAGAAAAAATGTTTCTTGTTGGGAGCTCTACAAGATCGCGAGTACAACTTTTTGAATTTTCTCGAAAATTCCAATTTTGATCGCACAAAAAAAAAGGAAAAATAATCTGTGAACTTGATAACTATCGAAGGAATGATCTTATTTGATCGTGCTTTGGCACCCATTTTGAGGGACCAAAAATACAAGTGACGTTCGTTAAACTAGCTATTTTGGAATAAAAATAGAAGAGGGGAAGCATTTTGAATATTCTTTTGGATTTTTTTCTAAGATTTGAAAATTGTAAGTACTGTTCCTTATAGTAGGTTAAAAGTTAATGAAAAATAGAAAGATTCATTTTTTGGTCACTATGTGAGGTATTAAAAAAATTGAAACTACACAAATGGTTTACCTTCAAAAATCTACAAATTTACTGTCGACTATTTTTCGATGAGAAGAATAGTTTCCGTTTTAATCGCAATAACGCACCTATAAAAAAAAATTCCATCTTTCAAGCCAAACAATAAGAGACAGGAAGAGAAAATTAATAGAAAAATTGCTTATCGTTCTACAAGTTTTACATGGAATTTTTGTCGAAAAGTTGATATTTTTTGTTTTAATCGTGATAACGCTTTGTAAACAATGTAAAATTCAATTTGCTAGCCAAATTATGCGAGATGTAAATATTAGTGGCGAGTATTGTAATGAGAATGTGTTTCTTAAGGCCAGTAGAGCCTTAAGTAAACTAAATATAAAAAAAAAATTCATCAAAAACATTTTAAAAATCGATTATCTCCATAGAAGTAGAGGTTTTCAGCAATTTTGCAAAATTTGCAACTCTGTGTATGCATTACATGCATTGTAAACTGAATCAAGCACGTATGACGCCGAGCGCGAAGCGCGAGGTGAAGAACAAACCGAGTGCGTAGCGCGAGGTGAAGAACAAACCGAGTGCGTAGCGCGAGGTAAATGAATTATCGAGCGCGAAGCGCGAGATTCGGATGACGCGTGCCCCAGGCGCGCTAGAATTTGTGAGCCGCGCGCGAAGCGCGCTTTGAGAATGTACCCGCACAGCGGGCAGATTTTTTTCAATTTAGATAATAATTCTTTCTGTATTTTGGGGCTATCATCAATTCTATTATCAAATTTGTTTTAGCTAAAAAAATCTCACAGAGCAAAAAATTTGCAAAACGTTTTCTTTCTAATGAAAATAATAAAAAATCTTACTCTCATGACGCATGAATATATTTAAATATTTTGAGAATCAGATTTAAGGAACATTACATTCTTGAAATCAAATGATAAGATCTCTCTTTGAATCTTAAGAAAGCGGTCATTGCATGTATTTCTTGGGTAGAATTTTTCATAGTCTAGGTCTCCCAACAATAGAACCCCCAACGAGCAGGTCAAGGGGCCGGATACGAACCATGGAGTCCCTTTAAGCCGTTTACTCTTCAACCTTTGAGTCCATATTGATAAATGAAATCATTCCTACTTTTCACTTCTATATTTTGTATTCACTTTGACTCTCTTGTAAATACATAAATCATTACTGAAATCCGTAGGTGAGTATTGCAGACACTTATTATTACTTTAATTATGTCACAGTTGTTGAGAAAGAGCTATAATTGGAATAGCATACATTTTATTTAATCATTTCATGTGCTAAATGTCGATGATAGTTGAGAAATCTATCAAGGCCTAAGACATCTGGCTTGAGAGGTGAAAATGAAACCAGATCTATAGAGCAACATATCAAGAGAGAATCTGGAGATGAAATTATTCGGAGTGAATTAGATCTACTATACAATTGCTAACCTATCGGTATTCGGAGTTGTGAAGTCGTTTACCACTCGTTTTTATAGTTTGATTCGACAACTCCTTTCCTTTGTCATCCGTTTTATTTTCCCCAAACATAAAATATGGAGAATCTGTTCATAAGAATAACTGTCACCAATGAATTTATGCTCAATGCAACCTGAATTTACTTTTATCTCCTGCGGATCGAACCACAAAGGTCGACTATCATAATTTATTGCTTCGAGAGCTTTCTACATTAAAGCATTATAAATAATGAATTCAGAATCGGTACGTGTCTCAGGAAACCAGGCGAGTAAAAGCAGAAAGGTTCCACTTCCAAGAAACAACGTTTAGATAAGAAAGTAGTTTTTTATCGAGAAGCACCAGGAACCGACCTGGCTGATAAAATATATCCGATATGTCTTGGACTGCATAAATGGTTCATTCATACAATTTAATTATCATTTTTCGACTTCGGCTGTTGGCGCTTGAGAGCCGTTTGCCACAGTTTAGTTTATTATTGCAATCCATTGGGTGAGAAAAATTTTTTTCCATCAAATGCAAGTTTTTGACCATCAATCCCTTGCAGGTTGTCTGGCATCTTGAATTAAGGGGTGATTTCTTGTATCGAGGATAACAGTCGTATTTTTTATTAAATCGAGAAAACAGTTAATATCATTTTTCATGCGAAAAATGAATTTTACAAATTAATCCTTTAGGCACTATCGCAAACTTTTTGCGACAAAGTTGTAATTCACATGATCCTCTATCATTTTTGTTCAAAACCTTTTTTTGTAAGAGCAATTGTTTACTCATCGTAGCTTCGTTGATGGAATGGAGCTCAACATTTTTTCTCTTTCTTTTTTTCAATTTAATATGGTTTCGACTTTTTTTGCGTGCATGATTGATATTGCAATTATTTTTCATTTCTTATTTTTATTTTGAATTTTTCTTGTTTTGAAACTTAATTTCGATTATTTTTTTTGGCATTTCAATTATTTACTATTGTTCAATATGATTGTATACCATCATTTATATGATTTCTCTTGTTAGTTGTCAGAATAAATTAAAAATTCTCAAAAATGAAGAATGAGAACATTTATACAGGAATTCGATAGCTCGATTCTTGATAAGTTTGAGTTTTTTTTTGTTTCACAAATTTACAAAAAATCGTTATATTTATTCAACAATTTCAAGCTACTGTAAACATGCTACTAATAGTAATAAAATATTGTTTGTATGGTTCAAAATATAATGGAACATAAAAAAACATAAAAATAATACATAAGCAATAAACATAAATTTAAAAAAATATGAATAAATTAAAAAACTCGCCTGAAATGAAAACTTTGAGTCGAGAAATGATTGATTTTTGTATGGTAATGTAATAAAATTTGAAAATGTATTGAGGTATAAATTTTTAGCTTCAAAGGTTATCCTTGCTTATGGATTGAACAAAAACTTTGATGATACAACCATTCTTTGTCAAATTATATATCTGAAAAAAAGAAAGAATTTAAATCGCTACGAAAATTGCGCTTTAATTTCAAAAATCGTATTTTCCAACTAACGAATTTTGGCTAATATAGATTTTTACTGAATGCTGTTAATTTAACTTACTTCTGAAATTATAATTACAAGTTAATGAATAAAAAATATGAAATAATTATCTCATTTATTGAAAATTCGTTGTTTCGGAACTTAGATTTTTTTGAGTCAAAGTGCAATTTTGGCAGTTTTTCTCATGCTTCATTTTCTCGAAATTCTACGAGTATCATTTTACCACAATAATATTAAGGCCATAGAAGTTTTTGTTTCAGTTTATTAATAGATATTCAGTTTCGAAAATAAAATTTTTTACAAAGCTCAATAAATTTTTGAATTTTTCTCCCTCGCAGTGAAAAAAAAAATCTAAAACTTTTCTACTCAAAAGTTTTTGAAACGCATGAGTTATTTGATAAGTTTTCTTGAGAAAAATTTAGTGTTTAATTGCTACTGTATCATTTTCAAATCCTTCAAAATGTGTTATTATATTCTGAATGTTACAAACAATGTTTCTGCGTCTTGAATATTACCTACAGCATATCTATAGCAGCGTAAAATAGTTAAATAAATATAACTCAAAGTTTAGCACCACATAACTTGTAGTAGAAAAATTTAGATGAATAAAGTGAAATCAGATGCCTAACTTTCGAAATTCGTCGGTACATTATTATGATAAACAAAATAATTTTTGTAAACTCATGTTGTCATGCAATATGGCAACTGTCGAATTAGGAAAGTATTGATATTTTTTTTCATAATAATCAAAGTACCAAAGAATCAATTTTAGTGGAATTATAGAATTTCAACAAAAAAAAATCATAAAAATGACTGACAGAATTTCACGTGAATTTCAGAAAATCATTATTCCCAAAAATTATTTAAGGTAAATGAAGAATAATACAAAATATTGTTTATTCACCTATCTTGTTAAAAAAAATAAAGGACAAAATACTGATGCAACTTTTAAATTTTTAGACATGTTTACAATAGCGTGAAATTGTTGAAGAAATATAACGATTTTTGGTAAATTTGTGGAACGAAGAAAACTCAAACTGATCAAGAACCTTGAAATTACATTACAGATTGCATACTCATGAATTAAAGATCGTGAGGTTTGTAACACGAATCTCACAATTTTAGTAATCAAGTTTTCTAATCGAAATCCTGTAGAAATGTTCTCCTTCTCCATTTTTGAGAATTTTTCTATTATTCTGCAAATAACTAAGAGAAATCATATGAATAATCGTATAAAATTATGTTGAACAATAGTAAATAATTGAAATGCCAATAAAAAATAATCAAAGTTAAGTTCAAAAACAAGAAGAATTCAAAATAAAAATAACAAATAAAAGATAATTGCAATATAAATTGTGCACACAAAAAGAGAGTCAAGAATATATTTAATTGAAAGGAAATAAAAAATAAAAAGTGGAGATAAAAAATGTTGAGCTCCATTCCATCAACCTAACTTAGAATAATTTAGTACGACACAGCACTCGCAATCCAGCACTATCGACTACCGAGTGACGGTGCGCGCAACTTTCATGTGCTACGGCAGGTAAAAAACTGCTCTTGAAAAAGAAGGGTTTCAAAAAAAAAATTGAAGAGGATCGTGTGAATCACAACTTTTGTCTTAAAGCAACAAATGAATAAAATACGAGAAAACATCAAATATACTAATTTTTAGGACTAACTTTTCTCATGAAAAATATTATGAACGGTTCTCTTGATTAAATTGAAAATACGACTGTTATACCTGATACATGAAATCTCCCCTTAATTCAAGATGTCGGACAACCTGCTCACCCAATGAATTGCAATAATACATCTATGAATCCAACTAAATATACTGGAGTAAGGCTCATTTCTTTCAGTGAACATAAACTTTAGAAGAGTCAGAATTGAAAATCAATTTCGAATCACATTTTCACGAAAGCAGTCTGGAATGGGTTCTTGGCGTAGTTTAAGAGTTGAGGTCAGTACGCTAGCAACATACGTATAATTCTGCCTGTTGCAATATAAGCTTTCTTGAGCCTACTTGGAACGAGAGGAGCTGGCCACTAGATTATAACCAAATCTGACTTACAATTTTAGATACGCTCTTGCACAATGCCTATTATAGAACAATTCCTACTCTGAGTAATGCGCTTTCCGTGCAAAACCTCACATCCATTGAAAGTAATACTTCATGCATCTACAAAATTTATTCTATACCTTGGAAGTTTTGTGTCACTTGTAGAAAATTGAATTATATTAAATGGCGCAGTAGAGAATGTTTTAATTAAAATTCCATGTTGGCTTGTGAGCTAACAAACAAAAATTTGGCTGATTGATCTCAATTGATAAAATATAGTACATGATCAATCAAGACAGCAGAGAACGTTGATTAGCTCGTGTTTGCTTCAATGCCTTCTACTCATTATTCATCCCTGTTTCAGAACAACCTAGATGATATTTGCATGATGATCCTTCACAAAGTCCAATGGAAGCTTCAATTAATTTTTGCTTGAAGTATGCCTTTTTTATTGTATTCGTTGTATTTTCTATTGCACTCAATCGTCCAGGAGTTTAGTACGCTCTTTGGCTCGCTGCCAATCGAGCGTAACTTCAATCATAATTTCCAGATTGTGCAGCTTTTATCGTAGTTGGCTCGTATTCTCTACGGAAGACCTAGAAATGCGAAGTGGACTACGAAAATGCAATATCGTCTAAATATGGATGTGCAACAGAAGGTGAGAAGATAATACGATGCAAATGGAATCCCGTCTATTGCACAACACACATTTCAAGCATATTTCAGTTTAATGCTTATTTCGATACCTAATGCAACAAGTTGTCTGGCTCTTAAAATATCATGTTCCCTCCATTCAAACTTTTGAGCTTAGTTTTCTTACGGAGTCAATCATTTTGATCTTGACGTTTTCCTTTCCATTCTCTTGTTTGATAACTTTAACGGATCCGGATACAATTTCTGCTCCGAAATATATAAACTCTCTAAGAATAACGTTTGCAGTGCTTAATTGACAAAGGTGTCAGTTTTGGAGAATTTTGATTCTCCTTCCTATCAGTCTATTGTTAGCTCATATCCAATCCTCGAGACAACACCTCTTCTCTGTTGTTACAAGTGGAGGACAAGCAACTTCGGCATGATAAATATCTCTTTGGGGATACTAATAAAGGGGAATGAGTTAGTACCTCAACACTGGGAAAAAAGTTCTATGGTTATAATTTGTTTTCCAACCCTCTTAGTACCCTGTGTCGTACTAGCTGCGACGTTCACCAACAAAGTTAATCCGGAATATAGTTATGTCTGGGGGTCACTATCGTCCCTGATTAAAGAACTGTCTGATTCTATCTTCAAATTGGACGCTTCTTTAAGCATTTTCTCTCGAAATGTAATCTTATCAATATACGTTCGAATCATCAATCTACTATCATAGCGTTTATGAATTTCAACAGAATTGTTTTCAACTTGTCTACTACATTAAAAATAGATTGTTTTCAATAAGAATCTATTTTTTCGCTGATGAATATACCCACATTGCTTTGTCAGATCTCTTTTTCACACCAGCAAATTATATTGATATTGGCGTTGAAAAGTGAGCACCGCCACATGTGTCCCCAAAGTGTTGAAAAATTACCACGCGCTACGCACTCAGCCTTTGTACCTCCCTAAATTTATATAAAAAGCTTTTAAAACTCAAAAGCGATCTGTTGAATAGTTTAATTTGATGATTGTGGATTTCTGTGTCAGCCTCAGTCACTTTTTCAAAAATTTTATCATTTCATTTTTATAGTTATTTATCCTGATTGAAACGAAAAATACATATCCTGTTGAAGAGGTTGACAACACATTCAAAGATATATTCCTGGTAAAAAACTTGCGTCTATTTGATTTTTTCTAAGCTTGTGTCAATTGTCCAAAAGTTCATTTTTTTCATTTTTTATATGCTTT